>APFE030963467.1:36848-80280 GCA_000404065.3 Pinus taeda | reverse complement strand
TGTGGTGGGCATTTTGCAGCTAAAAGAATAGCATTCAAGATTCTTAGTCTTGGATACTACTGGCCATCTATTTTTAAGGATTCCAAGAAGTATGTGAAGAGTTGTGATAGCTGTCAAAGAATGAGTAGGCCAACAGCTACAGATGAGATGCCACTTCAGCCTCAAGTACACTTAGAGCCATTTGAAAAATGGGCTCTACATTTTATAGGACCCATCAATCCAACTTCCAAAGGTAACAAGTACATCCTAGTATGCACTGATTACGTGACAAAATGGGCTGAAGCCAAAGCACTAGTCTGGGCAACTGAACAAACAGTGGTAAACTTCCTTTTTGAAGAAATTTTTGTAAGGTATGGAGTACCAAGGGAGATAGTGACAAATCAAGGTACTCAGTTTACTTCAAAGCTAGTTAAAGACATCACAGAAAAATATCAAATCAAGCACAGAAGAAGTACACCTTACCATCCACAGGCCAATGGCCAGGTGGAATCCACCAATAAAACATTGGAAGGAATTATCAGTAAGACCGTAGCAATGAACAGAAAGAATTGGGAAGAGAAGCCCAAAGATGCACTCTGGGCTTATAGAATCATGTGGAAGAACACTACAGGATTTACACTATATCAGTTGGTGTATGGAAAAGAGGTAATACTTCCTATTGAATTCCAAATGCATACTTATAAGATGGTTGCAGATTTAGGAATTGATCTTAATGAAGCACAACAAGAAAGAATTCAACAGTTGAACCAGCTGGATGAAATGAGGCAACAAGCAGAGGAGACAACACTCCTAAAGCAGAAACAAAGGAAGCAGTGGCATGATGCACATATCAAAAAGAAACAATTCAAAGAAGGAGACTGGGCTTTACTCTTTGACTCTAAATTTAGAGATCATAAAGCCAAATTTACCACACATTGGATGGGCCCATATGAAATAGTTCAAGTTTATGAGAATAGGTCAGTCAAGCTTATTACCATTGATGGAGATGGTCACCCCTTTCTTGTCAATGGTCATAGCTTGAAACTCTATCATAGGCCCATCACCAAAGAGGATTTTTTTCAAACTGTATCTCAGCAAAGGGAGGTTGAGATATTGCAGCCTTCAGCTGTGATATCTCTACCTTAGTTCACTTCATTTCAATTTTAAAAAAAATAAATTAAATAAATAAAATAAATAAATAAATAATAAAATTAAATTAAATTAAAATTAAAAAATTAAAAAAAAAAAAAATAATAATAATAATAATGGTTTAGATGTGAAAACCAGACTCTGGCACACTCTAACCTAGAATTATTACTTGAAAACCAATTCTTTGGCTAGTAAGAATTCCTTGTTTTATTTGTCTACTGTTTGATTCATTGATTCAATAATGACTTGAGGACAAGTCCAAGCTTTAGTGGGGGAGAAGCATCAGCATTTATGTTTTCCTTATCTCATCTCCTCATTGTAAATTCTCAAGGAGTTTGTTTCAGCACTTTAGTATTTCAATAAAGAAGTTGTTTTTGTCTTTGTTCTAATCAGAGGGACCTGTTTAAGCAATATGCAGTGGGACCTGTTCAGAAAACTATATTACCAGCACCAACATTAAAGGGACCTGTTCAACAAACATCAAAGGGACCTGTTAAAGACTGCTATCTCAAGCTACTTCAGCAAATCTTCAACAAAGTTTCAACAGAGTTCAAAGGTTGCTTATTTCCAAGGCTCCATCAACACCAAAGATCAAGGAAGCTGCACACACATAGTTCTTTTCCAGATTTCAAAGAAGCTGCACAAACATTCTCCAGATCTCAGAGGGACCTGTTGTATCCAAATTCATCTCAGAAGGGACCTATTATGAACAGTGAAGATTATTCATATCTGGACAATAAAGATCAGTCCTACCTATGCATGCCAACTCAACTCTTGATCACCCAATAAAGTGTAATGTATTGTTGTAATTTTTATTTTTAACATTTAAATTCTTGGATTTTAGTGTTAAATATGATGACTATGATTGCTTATGATCAATTTCAAAAATACCCCTATACCCATCACCCTTGTCACATTCCTAATTCCTATCATTTCCCAACACACTCTAGCATATCCCCATACTCCTACGATTTTTAAATCTTCTACTACACCACCCTCCAAGCCTTGTTATTAACTCCTCATTCCTGAATCGGCCATCAAACCTTACTATCGGTCCAAAATTATCCTAATCGACAAAGTACCAATGAGCAAGGGACAGGTGGTGAACCATTGGAGAGCCAAGCGTTAAACGATTTCATTCATTGTTTTTGAATCGGCCAAGTTATAACATGATCGTTCAACCCAAGTCGACTCATGCAAACAACTATATGTTGTCATACTCCAGTACTCCATACATGCTTATGGAATTCTCATGATGGTACTTATACAACCCAGTACAACTACTCCTCTGTCTTTGTAATATGAATACGCTTTGTTATTATCATTATAGTGAATTGGGTCAAGTCGGTTGTTAAAGTTCCATTTCATTCTCAGTTTGTAAAAAGGGTGTTCCATACTAGTAATTCAAACACTGTGATTTCAAAAATAAGGCCGAGAATAGCAAGTGCTACGAAGGGAGAGCATAGTAATTGGGCTCACGAGTTTCCACCTCCGCCATAATCCAAGGAAATTCATCCGGTTGCTGCCTAAGCCATTGAAGAAGCTGACCCCGAGAACAGAGGGCGCTACCAAGTCGGTTGAGTGGAGAGAAAAACAGAGGTAACAAATCAAGAGACCCTTGTTGAATTATTAAGCATAACAAAGAGGGCTAGAACAGGAGTTTCTTTGTCAAAATGAATATTAGAGTAGATCCTAATACATTTGATAGTTCCCAGTATCATGATGATTGTATTACAATTTTAAGGGAAAAGCAATGGCTACCCTTCTTGGAGAAGTTTAATGGGAGAAATGAAGAAGTAACTAAGCAGTTTGCATTTACATTTAATGGAGAGAAAGCATTGATAGGAAACTTCTCTTTTAGGATTTCAGAAGACACCATAGCACAATCCTTGGGGATCAGCCCAGAAGGAGAAAAATATTTCAAAACAAAACAATTCAAGGAAAAATCATGGACCCAATTCATGTCTAGGTCGAGGGTTTCATCTGTTAACTAGAAAAAGGGTGTCCCTAGGAGCTGGCTGATGCATCCATGGGATGAAATGGTGTATATTATTCAAAAAAAAATTACGTGTGAGGGTCGTTACAGCATAGTCTATTTATACCACATCAAACTCTTGTTGCACTTAAAAGGGAAATGCACCATTATTTTACCCTATTTCCTCTTGTAGAGCTTGACTAAGATGTCAAAAACTATTCAAAAGCAAAAGGGTAATGAGGACAAAATCTTGTATCATTTTGGGTTAATTAAAATTCTAATTGAATTTGAAGTGTAGAGAAGGGGAAACACATGGAAGGAATTTCTAGTTGCCAATCAAATCAAAGATGGAGAGGATGAACAAGAACAGCAAGAGCACTCAGGATTTATGCTTGACATTGATGAAGAAATCCCTATGTGCAAGTCAAGCAATGTCCCTCCACCCAGCAGTAGTGTAAGGACGAGAAAGATGAGGCAAGAAGCTGCCCAGAAAATTGAGGAAGACAAAATTTTCACTACATATACAAGAAGATCCAGGAGAATACAAAAGACCCAGAAAAAATAAGATCAACCATAGTCAAATGGACATGCACCGATGGACATTGAGAGCAGTGCTCATTTACAGCCTGGACTGGAAGCCGAAATGGAAGTTGAGAGCAACAACAGACAAGGGAAAGAGTCACCACCTGCAAACAAGAAACGAAGGAGGTTAGAAAAACAAATTGAAAAGTTAAAAGAAGAATTGATGGAGGCCAACATGCTAGAGAAGGTCATCAAAAGGGAGAACGAAATGTTGAGAAATCAGAGTAAGAAAACCCAGCAGAAAAATGAGAAGCTTAAGGAGCAAATCAAACAGCTCAAGGCTGAACAAACCGACATTTGCAAGTGGGCAACCAAATGGTATACTCAAAAGAAATACCTCAAGGAGAAATACAAGAATTTGAAACATGAGCTCCACATTCAGAAGGATGTCCAAGCTTAGAAGAACATAGATGCATTGTTACAAGCAGTAGAGGTACAGGTAGGAACAGAGTATAGAGGCAGCACATCAGGATTAGCATGAGGACATGCTAAATCATTGAGCTTGGGGGAGATGTTGCTCCCATTTCATTGCCATCTTTTTCTTCTAGAAACACCATCATTTGTCTATCTTTTTCTCCCATAGACCCCTCATATCTATCGAAATTGATTAATCAATAGCATTATAGTTGTTAGTTTACATTAAAGTTAATTTGTGAATTTTTATGTTAAAAATTAGGAATTTTCAACAAAAATATTACAGGATGTCATGACTTCCTGTAAATGGTTTATGATGTGACACATGGCATGGCAGGCAAGTCAAAGCAATGGAGAGGAACGTGAGCTGGAATGTACATGCATGGTGAAAAATCGATTCAACAGCAAATCAAAAGCTCCTGGATATGTGGTCAATGCTGGTCAAACCCAGCCTTTTTGGTCACAAAGGCAGCAAAAAGGCATGGTTTCCCAAACTGATTTCGTTTTTCTTTTGGAAATCGGTTTAGATTAGAAAGGACAAAAATCACCCTTTTATAAAAGCAGAAACATCTGCCTAATGTATGTACATTCGATTTAGATAGGAGACAAGCAGATAAAGACTTTGTATTGTTTTGTTTCAAGGACGATTACGATTATTATCTCTGTGTATTGTTCCAGAACAGAGCTCTTGCATGTGATTTCAATCTTCAGAACTTAATTACAGTCACCGTTTTACTCCAAGAGTGTTTATGCGTTAACATTCTCATTGCTTGAGGTTTCTTCAGTGTGCCATTGAAGCATGGACGGGCCCTACATGGATTGGTATAATGTTAATTTCATTTCCATATCGTTTTGAATTTGAATAGTGTGCATAGTGTTTAATTTTATTTCCATGTCTGTGATTTTATCAATTTGATTAGAAATTCTTGCAAATGGTATTCATGGTGATAGCTTGAAGATTTGATTGTTAGATCATTGAACCATATCTTGTAAAAGATTTGATCCATCGTTAGATTTTAAAGCATCTCCATAGACTCTGTTTTCATGCATTTAAAATTCAGTGTTCTTTTGATTTTTCATGAATGCTTAAGTGTTAGCTAGAAAGAGCTTTTGTGCATAACATCCTTGTAAGAGGGTTGAAAACTCAATCTAGCAATACGTTGTATCTTTAGGACAGTTAGATAAATTAGGTGATCTAAGTGTTAAGGCGAGAGGAAACATATTTTAACCTCCTGTAAAGAAGTGTTGTAGCCTATCACAGTAGATACTTAGTTAGGAATCCTTTTATGTCTATAGAATTTAGACACATGCCTCTAAGTTTACCTACCTTGGTTGATAATAAATCTAGTCTAATCTAGCACCCTAGATTGGCCACTACAATGCGCATAGCGATTGGTCAAACCATGGACCTCTAGAAGCCCATCAGACATCCCAAGGGTGTTGAAACCTGGTTCTAGCACCCTCCCATACTACTTCGAGTGAGACCTCAGTCCGTACTCCGTGAACTGTTGCCGAAAGGGCCAGTAGTACCGGGATTTGCTTGGCTAAATCACCTCTGAACCTGGTTCAAGCCCATACAAGCCAACCAAAGAGCTCTATTTTTTACTTTTCTAAGTCATGTCTCAATGGGACTACCTCAATTTGTAGTATCCCACAGTAAGTTTCCTTTTCACTCAGCTGATCGGTTAGCATCCTAGTCAGTTTGCTAGCCTCTTCCTGTTGAGCATTTAGTTCAACCATTGTTCTGCTCAACTTCTCATTCTCAGGTTCATAAATTTCTAGTTGCTCCTCTTTCTTGAGATTTTCCTCTAATAGGTCCTTGATATCCTTTAGAGTAGAGATAAACTTCTTTAGAAACAAGATCCCTTGATTTAGATCCTTTTCTTTATTATCGGGGGTGCTAGCTGAGTTATCACAAAGATCTAAGCCCATCTCTGTGTCCATGAAGTCTTCCATGGGTCTAAGGGTTATCCCTTCTTCATCACTAACAATGATACCCCTATTCTCTCCAAGGAATATACTCTCTTCTCCTTCAAAGGATCCCTTATTTTCTATTGCTACTAAAATAGCTCTATCCTCATTACAACTATTAGATGCATGGCTATTTCTATATTCAAGTGATTCACATGAACATCTAAATAATGAATTACCTATTTCTTTACATTCATCGCAAGGAAATAGCTTAACTTCTTAGAAGCAAGATCTCCCTTTCGATACTTCTTCATCACCACCAAGAGTGTGATGAGCATAAAGTTCTCCAAGTTCTTATTCATTCCTTAACCAGCAGGGCTCCTCGGGCTCTCCTTGAGCCACATAGCTATCTCCACCATACAGACATTACACTCTATCCAACAATTCCATTGTTGACTTACAATTCCATACTTTATCATAATCTAGCTTAGACAACCCTTTCATGATGACCTCCTTGGATTATTCATCATGCTCTTTCTTTTCTCTATTGACCACGCAGATATACATGTCAACATTCAAGGCCAGTAAATATTCTAGCATTAAAACCTCCCAGACTTCATAGTCTAATCCATTTAAAAATGGAACTCCTATTGTTAGCCAAGTTGGATTAGCCATTGTTTCCCTTTGATATACCTTCTAGCAATTAAGATATTCCTGAAGGAGCATGGCTTCGATACCAATTGTTGGAAACAATGATAATACTGAGAGGGGGGTGAACCAGTATTGAGGCTAATTTTAAATTCTTTATGCCAATTTACTTTTCTTATTTAAACTTGGCATTCATCCATATACTCAGCAGCAATATGTAATATGGAAATAACTTGAAATCAACAAACAAGCATACACACCATGATCATCATACACATGAGACACAATTTTTTTCACATGGAAACCCTTTTAGGTAAAAACCACCAAGCTTGATGTTGTTATTGATGTAAAATAATAGCACCTACTCTATTACATTAATCTATTTTGTGACCACCCACTCACAGGAAGCACCAACTCCCTTCGATTTTTTGCTAGCACCGACTAGGGGGAAGCACCAACTCCCTCGATTTGTAGACACATGTCCATCTGATCAAAATCACCATGTGAGGCACCGACCTCATAGATTTGTTGAAAGCACCAACTTGCATCTCCTTGGATCTATGAAAGCACCAACTTGTAGGAGGCACCAACCCCCAAGATTTCTCAAGCACCCACTAGATAATGGAAGCACTAACTTGTTGTATGTAGGCACAAACCCACATTCAAATAGGAACTGTATGTTCTCTGTAAGTGGCATCCATTCTTCCTGATCTCAACGTTGCACTCTACAACACTCTTCTCACTCTGTAGCACTCTTCTCACTCTACAGCACTCTGTAGCAGCCCACTGATCTACTAAACAGCAGTCACTCATCACCATCCAGTACTCCCTTTGTTCTCTTCTCTTCATTGGCATGTACTCGGCTCTATACCGCTTTCTCTCCACAACACACACATAGACTTACTCACACAGCACAGACAAATATGGCCTTTCACACAGTGCATAGGCAACTTCGTCTTTCACACAACACACAGGAAACTTTTCCTTTCACATAGCACACAAGAAACTTCGTCTTTCATATAATGCACAGGAACTTCAGCCTTACTTACACAATGCATAGGCACTTCAGTGTTTCTTACACAGCATACAGGCACTTCATCCTTGCTTACACAGTGCACAAGAACTTCAGCGTTACAAACGGAGTACTGCTCCCGGGGCCTCTTTACTTCTGCTTAGGAACTCTTGGCCTCACTCTATAGAACAAGTACTCACTCAGCCTTACACGGTTTTTCACTAACACATATCTTTTTCCACTTATCTCTTTGACCACTATCTTGCTTTCCCCCACATTTCTCATCTGAGATCCTGGGTTTTGTTCCTCTGCTACTCCCCAATCGATGTTGCCACATTGTCTTGTGTTCACACTGCGCACTGTACCTTGGGATGGATCTTCCATGTTGTTGTAGCGTCTATCTTGGTCTCTGCTTATGTATTAACCATGAGAATGGGCACCTGACTATTTCCCCATAGTGAGAATTCATTCCCAGTCCACCTACATACTCCAACCAAGCACAGTTCTCTCTTTTTCCAACTCTCCCATCACTGAGGTTCTCCATCATTATTCATGGTTTCAGATTACTTCAACGTGGCTTCTTTGTGGACCATTGTCCTTGTTGCATTATCTCAGAGATCTTTGACAATCACCATTTATTCTAGTGACTAACTCATCTATCTCATTTACTCTTTAGTTGTCGACCATATGCCTTTAACTTCTCTGTGATGTTATATCAAAGCTTTTACACCATAGTGCATTATCAGATTTTTTTATTTATCAAAACTTTATTCTTAAAAGGCACACGAAAATAATGAGTTTTATTTTGTCCTTGGCCCTTTTTCTTTAGCCCCTTTTCGCATCTCCACCATAGGATCAGGTGTGGTGACCGAAGGCTTAGCCTTAAGGTGTTGAGTCCTTTAGCATTCTGTTGAGGGACTTTTTCTTTTGTTAATGTTCTACACCCTTATTTCTATTAGTTCCCTCTTGACCATATGCTAACACATATCGGAGCCCCTCTCATTGGAACTTCTTTAATAACCAAATGTTATAAAGTTCTGATATCCTCAATACTCTGATAGACGACTTTTGATATGATGTCATCACTAACATGTGGCACTTCCTAAGTGGTGACACATGTCACCCGGATATGGCCCACTAGGCCCTCTCAAAACGCCAAAATAGTGTGCCATGTGTCCTTCCGTACCGCCATGTCATTCTGACGTTAGCTACCTGTTGTACCTTATTGGAGCCAATCAAATGATACCATGTATCCTCATCATAGCCAATCATATGCTCCCATGTGTCCTTATCAGGGCCAATCATATGCCACCATGTCTCCTCCTAGAGGAGAGAGAAAATGGCTCGCCCAGCTTTCGTTTTGCGATGAATTCCTTTGTTATTTCTCTTTTGGCCTTCCTGACGGGTTTTAACACTTTCAACACTTTTGACATATCGCAACTCTTTAAATATTTGCACACGAAGAAGTTCTAATTCTTCAATTGCTGATATGCCTGATGTGTCGATGCTCCAATATGTAGGACCTCCAATGCCGCCAAATGTCCTGCTAGAGGAGAGAGGAAAGGGCTCGCCAACCTTGGTTTTACATTGAAATCCTTTGTTAATTTTTCTATTGCATTCCTTGGAATTTTTAACGTTATCGGCACTTATCAACATTGCAACATTTTAGAGGTTCACCATTGAATAAGTTTTGATGTTGCGATCGTCGATGTTCTAGTATCCTCCGAGCTCTGACACTTCTTGCTCCGATGTATAGGGCCTTCGACTTTGCAACTCGATTTCCAATTACAAATACACTAAACCGTGATGTGCTAGTATGCCTGACCTCCGATATGTGATCGTTGATATGGATTATCTTTAGGGTTGCAATCATCAATATGAACGAAACCCTGACCATTGATCTCTGATATGTCAATATATATGGACCTCTAATCTCTGATATGTCAATATGCTTTCCTGGTCCCTAAACTTCAATAGGCCATGACATTTGATCCCAGGAGTCCATTTTTGGACTTCCGCATATCGTTGGAAAAATATTCCAAAGAAATTTCCAATGGAGAGGGTGTGATGTAGTCTTTGAGCCCATATTCTACCTCTAATATGGCTCCAAACTATCTTCCACCATTCTTCTCCTTAACTCTCTGAATAGCTAAACTCACAACCACCAAGGTGATCTTCTGCATGAAGCCTGCAACTACCCTGGGATTCCATCCTAACCTACACATTAGTCATAATTTTATGGATTTTTCAATAAGCCTTCCACTATGATGATTCTCTACATGAATCTTGTAGCTATCACAGGAATCCTTCTGAGCCATGAACAACCATGGGATTCCTCCTGAGTGATCACTGCCAACATCTGTTACAACAAGCATCCAAGCTAGTCTATTTGACATTAATGCCAAAACTCCTACCAATATTTAGGAAATTCCAACTAGCCAAAACATCTCCCAAGCATGAATATTGACATCAATGCCAACACATTTGCAGATTCCTTCACTGGGCCACTAGCCATCCAGACAAAGCCAACTATCCAACAAAAAACTTGACAAATTTTGAGGAAACACTTATGAACAAACTTTATATTTTCACCCAACACACCCGATAAGAGAAAAACAGAGTGTTGCACCTCTACCTGAAGTGTATGACTACTTACGTGCAAAGCACTTTTTGACCCTCTAGGTCAACGTTGGTCCTAAGGTGAAATTTTGGAACAGTGGGGCCCTCAAAAGCTCAAAAATTTTTCTTAAAACCACAAAATGAAACCTTTGAAAGAAAGAGAAGGGTTTTAGATTCTACTTTGAAGTGATGGTACTTGAATTCATCCACTAGATTAGTTGCAATAGTCTGCAAAAGATCATAAAAATGTGAAATGGTAAAAATGAACAGTCATTTTTTAGTATATATGGTCATATTTTTCATTCTTTTATTCATATTCAATGTTTTGACCTAGTGATGATTCATTTTTACTATGAAACAGGTGTGTTTAATCATTTCTATGTTGTTTTGAGTAGGTTGACAATTGTTAATGGATTTTGTTGTGCTTTAAGCAGGTTATTTTGACTGAAGAGTACACTTTTATCTCTTTTTCGAACTCTTTAAACCTACGAAAAAAGGAACTCCGTGGAGTCCTCTTTCAGTGCTTTTCAGACTCCCAAAATATGAAATATTGTCAAGCACTTTTCTTTTCAAACTTGCAAAAGTAAATGAAGAGATGTCTACTCAGTATAAGTTTAACCATTTTCTAGACTGAGATAGACTAACTATGAAAAAAAAAAACCTTAGTTGAAAATGGCTAAAAGGTTCTCTTGGGTATTGGTTTCTACCTTTTCGGACCTAAGGGACTACCTATGAAAAGGGACATCTGGAGTTTTATTTTTTCGCCTCTTTTTCAAACTCTCTAAACATGAAAAAAAATTGAGTTTTACCTTCGTTGGACTTGTTAAAACATCAAACAGCGGTGGCCTCATCAATCATGGCAAGGTCGAACCACTCCTTCTCAGGGTTCATTAAAGATACTCAGAGGGATTCATTTGAAGGATGGACTTAGAGTTCAACCATATGTTATTCTCGTCATTCTCATTAAAAAATAAGGAGGTACTAACCAGTATGGTTGGGGAAATTGGGAAAACAAGTTACTCCATTTATTAATGGCAGTGAGTCGCTCTTGAACACGACACTCTTCCACTCCATATTTGTGGCTATTGGGTTGGGTAATCTTCTTATCTTTCGATTCATCATACCTTCACAGAACCTCCATTTCAGTTTTGGGTCAATGTTTCCAACTCCATTTCAGTGTCGCTTGTGTGTTCAAGAGAATTCATTTAGCTTAGATTTGTTGCAATACTCTTAAGCCTTCATACCATGTTTTCCTTTCCTGATCTAGTTCCATATCAACACCATTTTGTCTCAATCATGATACTCATTTCATGTCGTTGATGGGGGATACATCAATGCCCTCCTACAACAGGTCACTTCCTCTCGACATCAACACATTATCCAGGAAGTTGACTTAGAAACACCCATTGGTACCTTGGTGTTTGCATACATCAATGGCAATTTTCCTCGCTCTAACTTTGCATAATTGGCCTTTGACCGAAATGTTTTTTGTGGTTTTCGACATAAACTCATTTATTCACACCATATGGATTGTACTTGAGTATCTTGAGAGCCATTAACATCATCGGTGGTTTCTCTCGCATCTGTTAATGGCTTACATCATTGGTCAATAATCAGATGGTGTCTACCGTGTTCAACTTCATTTCATTGATTCACATGGTTATACTCATACATTGTTTGTTCATGTTAACGAGATCGATAACCGCGGATCTAGTTTCCACCATCCGGGCTAAGATTTCAAGGTTATAAAAGATCACTATGTATGATGGATATGATCATATTGACAGTCATATAGTTATGGGTCCATCATTAGTCATCAATGGACATGTCTTTTGATCATTATCCATGTAATGTTATCTTATGTGTTGAGTATGGGTATGCCTCCCTCAGCAAAAAGATTTCATGATGTAAATGTATTGTAAATTACAAATATGATCAATATAAATAAATATCTATAATTATTCAATATAAATAGTAACTAACCACCAGACGATATTTGTTCCCCCCTTCAATGTGCCCATTCTTCCTACAATGTTTATCAATTGTTTCATAATAAATTCTCCACGGACTTCTGCACCTGTAATAATTGCAAGGGAAATAGAATTTCCCATAATTGACCCCTTTAGGATTGGTTTATCCCCATTTAATGTTATTTGACATTCTTCCCTTATGCAACCAAAAAACAATTATATAAAACAAAATCTGTTTTTCGCTTGTAAAAATGACCTTATAGCCTTTCAGAATTATTTTAGTTATAGAAAATATGTCACAACATCTCTTACATGTGGGATATTTATATATTTATTTATCATCACAATTGCAACGAATAGTCAAACAAACATTTGAATTAACCTCGGGTGCAAAAAACCATAGGTCATCACAATTTCAACCACAGACACAGTTCGTCACAATTCTGACCTCAAACATAGTCTATCTCACATGCAATGAACAACATATTACCTCGAATTACTATTTTTCTTCCCACAAGTAACAGTTGTTGTTCCCTCAAGTAACAGATGTTGTTCCCCGTGATATTTTAATTTCCATTGTTATTATTCATCTTGTTTTCCTTTATTGTATGTTATACTGCTACAAATACATCAACTCTAGATCTTGGTGACTATATTAATTATCTTTAAGGAAAACAAACACCTTATGGCAATAGTAACTTCATATATTTGTTGGTGGTTATAATTGAATGAGTGAAAAGTTTTTTGATTTAACTATCATTCATCATTTCCTTCATTTATTGTTATGATTGGAAATACAATGTTTCACAAGCACTAAGATGTAAAGGAACACATGCAAGTTTGTAAAAGTAAAGCTCTTAAGGAATCTTCGTATTCGTTAAAAAAAACACTTATTTTGGGTAAATTAGGTAATAGAACTAGTTGGAAGGTTAAGGATCTTACATATGGTATTAGAACTAGTTAAAATTTTAGGACCTAGGGCTTGCACGCTAGAATTTTGAGGTAATTACTTTTTATTTATCTAAGTTAAGAGTTGGAATTTCAAAAATATGTATATATACTCAAAGGAAAAATATGTCCTAAGAGTATACACAGCAAAGAGCATACTTTGGTTTGGTTTTAATTTTTAGGGGTGTTTATTTTTTTTAATATTATCAATACTTACAGATAGACCTATCCATTTGAAATTCATGCTATGCGGGTGGGGAAGATTGCATCAAAGATTGAACCTCTGGTAGATGGCATAATACTCTTGTCTACACCAGTGAACTGATGTCCCATTGACTAAATGTTTTATACTTTTAAAGAGCGACTCAATTACTACATATATTGTTGTTATGTGTGTATTTTCCTCAATGACTCTATTTCGTGGTTCAAATGTGACCTTTCCACTCATTATTTTACTTGTCGAATGAATATCTTCTATAGAAACTGGTGAAATGATCAGATATATGGAAAAAATGATATTTACTATCTAGCCATATTTTTCATCTTGTTAGGCAGGAAGAATAACAATGGTCTTGAGATCATGGTGGATATATGCTCTCAAGAGGAAACAGTTTATGGTAATTACTCCTCTTTAGATTAGAATGCATAGACGACAGTCTCTGAACATATCAGGTCTTAACGTTTTATGCTAGAAAGATGCAAAAATGCTTGCAAGTTTGTTGCAATGTTTTGACAATCTTAATGCCTAATGGTTTATGGATTAGTATTTTGTATGTTTTCTCTTATAAATGGTGAAGTTTCCAAAGTGTTAAAGAGAGAGCCTTAGTGTTGTGAGGATAAGTAGATGCGCCAAATTGATGAGAGAGTTGTGTGTATAGCAACTATCTTTTGGTAGTTCGGGTTCCTCTCTGTATGAGAATTGAAGCGACCACTTTGGAGTCTCACATTATAAATGTAGTCCTTTTGTATGGTTTTTCACACATTGGGAAGAAAAATCATTTGTCCCTATTAGGGGTTTTCTCTACTCTAACCTTGGCGTCCACCTTTTGTGTTGTTGTTTCATTGTTAGTGTGTTATGCATCTAAGTGTAGGCTTCATATTGGCATTTATTTATGCAATTTGTTTGGTTGTTTACATTTTTTTGTTAATGTGATATCATAGTCATGTTTTGTAGTTATGCCTCTTTCCCTATCGCGATGAAAAAATGGGAATTTTGACCACCACAAAAGTGTTGTTAAGGCAGTGTGTTTTTTGTTGGTAACACAATTGAATTTGAAATTCCAAACATGGTGGGTACCCATGTATCCTTGTATATATGTAATGTTGTTGTCATCCCTTCCTGATCAAATGTTGCTTGGTTGGAGCTAGTACTATGTAGCAAGGCTTTGGTTGTGTTTATGTGTTCTATTCCATATAATATATTTATTTAATTTTTTAACTTACACTAATTCAATGGAGCTTCACTTACAGTCATGTACAAGAGCTTCATGTCTAATGCCAAGGTAAGAAAAAAAAAACAAAACAAAACAAAAACTTGCTTCCATTATGAGTTTTGGTGTTCATCTTGTTTCATTCCTTGAATGAAAACTTTTTCATTTGCACCCACTATGTAGGCACTACTTGTACATGATTATATATAGAGAAACAATGTGTAATATTATAATATTGTTTTTATATTGTAGCTATAATCTATCTTTTCCCTTGTAAAATTATGATGGAATCACTTATCAGATTGAATGAACAATATGAGGGTTATCTGTTACATTGCTCATTGATGTTTATGATGGTAGCATTTTTTTATGAAACAATTGTAATGAAGATCTTAGTTTCACTTTAATATTTGAGAAAATATTTGTAAAAATCAATAAACATCAACCATTCTTTTTTAAAAAAAGTGATTATGTATTTCATAACAACATTCTAGTTTAAAAGTCAAAACCTTGTACATCATATGCCAAAACTTCTTTTGCAATAGTCCAAAAATGACCTATGGATTAAAATTCTTACCCCTGAGCTATTAGATTCTGTCCTAAATTGAGTTTCACCATAGATTCACTGGAAAATACCTAAGAGCACTACATATTTACATAACATGATAACTAATATAATAATAATTAAGGCTAGAGTTGTGGAGGAGCCACTTATTTTTCTTTAGGCTAGAGTTGCGGAGGAGAGACTTCTTGTTCTTCTTCAGCAGCGGAATTGTCTTCTTCATTTTGCATAAAATGTCCCTACATCTCCATGTTATCGTCATTTTCTGCGACACAAACCCCACTTGCTTCAACATCATTGTCCAGCACTTGTTATTCGATCTAGATGTTCAGCATTTCATGGGCTAACTGCAGATGGTCCAGTTTGACCTCCAAGGGGCCAATTCTCTGCAAAAGAAGCACGCTTTGAGCTCGGGACTCCATCAAAATCATTTTTGCATGCATGGAGATGGACCCACTGAAGAATACCAAAGAACCTATCATCCGTGACATCATATGTCCAAACGCATCCTAATCCACGTGGCCATTGTCATTTTCCATTTCACTGAATTGAAATAAACCAGACCATTAATTTGATAAAGGAGGATTTTTCATCCGAACTCTATACTTTTACGCAATCGTTGGTGTCCACTATATAATGACGAGGGATCCTAATAAGAATTAATACCATTTCAATCACCATTAATTCCAAGTAATCAAGTTGCAGGTACGAAACTATGCTCAAAGAAATCGAGCTCCATATTGGAAAGGATGTTATCCCCAGGAGATCGAAAATTATAATTATCTCATGCGTTTGTGCATGAAATATGCTCTTCTGCTCGAGGATCGAATGTTTCCCACATTCGAAGGCCTTTAAGAATGGATATTATGGGCCTCTTCGAAGCATGGCCTGGCATATTCCAATCTATTATGGGCTCATCGAAGCATGGCGTTCTCTGTCTAGATGTCTACACAAACATGATCGCCCAAATTGATAGAAAGTTGCCACCTGACTGCGAGCATTATTGTCGTTTTATTGAGATTCCTGTCTGATATGGTCGATAAGAGAAAACCCATTATTCCTAAGCTTTGAGAAGCATAGAGTGAGAAAAAAAATTCCACCCCTTGTCTCTTCATTAACCTCGGGGTGCAAAAAACCATCCGTCGTCGAAAATGCGACCACAGATGCAATTCGTTGCAAGTATGAATCCAAATATAGTCTGTCTCACTTGCAACGTACAACCTTTGTAGTTTTAATATCTACGACTTAGAAATCATAAGTCACAATTATGACTCACGAAAAAATTTCCATGGTAATTACAATAAACACGGCACTAAAACTAAAAAAATGAATTTTTTCTTGACCTTCCCGAAATTATAGGCAAAATCGTCGGACTATGTCATTGCAATGTAGTACTGAGATTTTGTGTTAAACCTACAACATACATGACATTTTATGTTGCAGAGTTTCCATCATCAAGACTAATTATACCTTTTCCAACTATTTTTGCAAAATCATTATCCCCAAAGGTAAGGCTACCTCCCTTTTCTTCCTTTCAGGTGAGAAATTTGTTTTGAGCCCCAATCACCTGTTTCAAACATCAACTAAATATGTATCATTGGTTTTCTTTATTTTGAGCATACAGTGCAAGTCCACATTCTTCCTTCTTTTCTTCGTCTTGCTTCCTTTTCCACACCTTTGTATATTCTTCTTTATCCCTGGTAAGAATATCTTTTTCCTTATTTTTCTTAGGTACTTTATTATATTTCTTCTACAGTCATTTGTTATGTGCCCATAGTTATTGCACTTATAACATTTAGTAGTGTAATCAAGTAGGGGTTAGAAAATGAATTGTAGTTTCTATCAACAAACTCAACTTTTGGTTTTGTAGCCCACATATTATTTGAAGTCTCATAAGATGCTCTATTTCTATCTCTCATGTGATCACTTCTTGCATAAGTTATGCCATCTATTTCTTTATAACAAAATTTATTGAAAGAAAAGCAATATCCAAGTAAGATATTTTGATACCAAGTTGTGAAATGCCTTTTTGGTATAGCAGCTCTTCTGAACTCATTCTCATTGTTATTATGAGAAGAATCACATCTTTGTTGGTCCCCATTTCCTTCCTTACTACTCCTTTCATTGTAATCGATGGAACCTTTGAGAATATTAGCATATATTAAATTAGGATTTTCTTAATTTCCCTTTTGTGATGACTTTCAGACCTTAGTTCATGCATCTTCCTCGGGGATATTTTAATTTTCAATGTACACAAGACCTTTCTTGATGAGTGGTGACATTTTGCAACTGAGAATATTATCAAATATTTCAGTGTTCTTTCAAAACTTCAAGCTTCTATTCAATTAATCATTTGTTTTCTCTAGTTCATTTCTTAATATACAATTTCAAATGTATCAGAATAAAATTTTCAATCATATATCTTGTGCTCCCATTTGAGCTAAACCTTTAAAGTGAAATGCCTTCAAATATAGGATATCCAAACTAGGAATTAAAAGTCCAAAAACAATATTTTCAACAATATTTGTCTCACAATATTTATCTTGGATATTTGTAGTATCCCCCTATATTTGGCATCAATGATAAAAATAATTCCAACAAACTTCAAATCCATTTTACTTTGTAGCCTCATTTGTAAATTGATAGCCAAAATAATTTCTAAGAAAATTAAAGGGGTCTTATCTACCTTTCTCTCGGAAGAGAAGTCTAGGTTTCTTTTTAACAGTGATATTTTGAATGCAATTGCCTCAACAAGAGAAGGTTTGCATACCATTAAGTTAAAAAAAATATTCCAAAAATGGTTATGAAGATTGATTTGGCCAAAGTTTATGATAAGGTCAACTGGACTTTTCTCATATTGATCATACTTCAAATTTGATTGAGACTCAAGGTAGTAAATCGGATCTTCTGGTTTGTATCATTTGTTTCTTTTGCAACACTCATCAATGGATCTCCTCTAGGTTTTCTAAAGATTCAAGGGGTCTGAGACGAGTTGGTCATTTGTTCCATTTAATGTTTCTATTGATTGCTATAAGTCTAAGCAGACTACTTAATTGTGAAAGACATGAAGGCTTAATCAAAGATATTTGGGTAGCAAAGACATTTTCTATTTGTTAAAAAAATGTTATCGTATTTTCGAATGGCTCAATAAGGGAATGGACATACAAACACATTTTAAAGACATGTTTTTTAGTAACTAGGGTGGAAATAAGTAGAAACAAATCCCTAATTCTCTATAATGAATTGTCTCTTAAAGTGGAAGCACATATTTGTCATCTATTCTCTTGTTGTGCTAAACCTTTAGAAAATGAACATAAATATTTGAGTTATTATTTGAAACCTAATGATTACAAAGTGATTGAATAGTTGTGCCTCTTTAGGAAAATTCAAGAAAATATTATTTTTTGACGTTATAGATAGCTAACTATTGGCCAAATATTAGTCTTGTTAAAAGTAGTGCTCAATGGCATTCTCATTTTTTAGCTTTTGTTAGTTCATGTGCTAAAAAGCATCCTACAAAAGATAGTAAGGAGATGTTTCATTTTTTATGGTAAAAAAAAAAAGCATTAGGATGTTATCCCTCTCATTAACTAGAAAACCTTATTGTAACTGGAAAAAAGGTGGGTGATGTTTGATGAACATTCACCTATTTGATCATGCTCTGGTGGCAAAAATTCTATGGTAATTATTTTGGATTGTAGATTACTGTGGTGTGGTTTCTGAGAGGAGTTCGGATTTTCCACAGTGCACATCATTATATTGGTCGATGTTTCGAGTCTAAACCCAGATTCATCATCAGGACTGATGTACGGAGAAAAGAATGCAAAGGTTTTTGATAAATATGAATTAGGTTTGATGTAAAGACAGCATGGCCGACTAAATTATTTATATTACTAATTATTACTATTATTATTTTTATTTATATAATTGCTTATTTTATTATTAATCTTATTGTTATTAATCCTTTATTTCACTGTTTATTTTGATCATCCTTAATTATTTTAATATTACTTGTTATTTGTATTATTCTTTATTATTCTTATCTTTCATTAATCATATTGTTATTATTAATTAATATTTATATTATTATTTATATATTATTGTCTAATCCTTATCTATCCTTATTTATATTATTATTAATATTATTTATTGTTATTTATTCTTATTGATTGTTATTCCTCTTCTTATTTATATTTATTATTATTAATTATATTATTAATATTGTTGATTAATTAATTATATGTTAATATTATTATTTAAGTTATCTTAATATAGTATTAATATTTGTAATATATTTATTTAGTGTTTTAAATTATTTTAATACTTTATTATTATTATTGTATATGTTTATTCTTGTTTAATTATTATTCTTATCTCCATTACCTATTATTAATACTATACTATTTTTATTTTTTATTATTTATATTTATATTAATTGGTTATTTGTTAGTTAACTTAATTAAATGTATATTTTTATTTGTATTATTCTTATATATCAAGTAAATATTAATTATCCCTAGTTATTATTTTTATTTTTATCTATAGTAATTATTTATTTTATTTAATATTATTTATATTATTTGTTATTATAATAATAATAATAATAATAGTCTAATTATATTATTATTTTACATTTTCTATATGTAATATTATTATTATTTATCTTCTATCTATAATTATTCTTCTTTCTATAATCCTATTATTTATTTATTTCTAATAATTATTATTCCTATTATTATTCATATTTTCCTTATTATTATTTGTATTTTATTATTGTTGTTAACTAAATTAATTATAAGTATATTATTACTATTTAAATTATTCTTATTATTCTTATCTATTCTATACTTCTTGTCTAGGTTACTAATGAGTTTATTTTATTTTCAATGGGGTTATTTAGCTGAATGCTATTTTGTTAGAATATCACTCTAGGTATTAGGATCTATATTCAACTTAGTTACAATCCTTAATGATAACCTATGCTATTATTCGTGGGGGATGAGTAAGGGGTTCCAATTTTTGCTAATTTCTAAGCCTCCATCCCTATTAAGGTTTCGAGGGTGCTTTATGATTTCAATAACATTATGGGGCAAGGTTATCGGAAGCAAAAATATATCAAATATTATTCATTAGAATAGTGGATCATAATTTAACCTAAATCATCAAAGTTGCTTCAAATATTTGGAAAGGTATAGTTTAATCCTTTGATTTGCTTGGGCAATGGGTGGTGTGGATGATAGATAGAGGGGATCAATTCACGTTGGGTAAAGACCCATGGATCAATCTAGCTAGTAGATTTCTTCCTTTTGAGGATATGAAATTGTGTTTAAGGGAACAAGGTCTCGCAATGTTGGCCAACATAGGGGTACAAGGTGCTTGAGAAAGATGGTTACAAAATTGGCTTTCAACGGAAAACTTAGGTTTGCATGGAGACTTGGTGGAATAATGGATATCCAACACAAAATTTATCTCACATAATGCATTTTTTTTCATTATGCAGAGGATGAACTAGTATGGACATGGAATAAATCCTCTAATACTCTCAAAACAAAGTTGGGTTATGAAATTGTTTCTTTATCCCTTTTGACAAGTGACAAAAATTGGTGGTGGTTGTTAGTGCCCAATTTAACAGTGTTGGCAAGGTTCAACCAAGATTGTTGTATAATAAGCATTATTAGAAATACACCCAATATGAACTCAACATATTTCTCTCGCTTTAGGCCAAATCCCAATAAAATCCATCTGCAATATCCCTACACAACTCAACCAACAAATTAGTAGACCAATGCCTACCTCAAACAAATAGAAGGGGTAGGAGTTAGTATGATGACAAAAAGTCTAATTTTATTAGTGGTGTAACAACCCATTAATTACATGGGCGAATAATGGAAAAGTACTCAATATGCTTGAAAGATGAGCTAAAAATACCACAAATTGAGCACAATGACTTTTTACCACTATATAATGTTAAATAAAGCCTTTATACATGTTTTATATGGCTATAATAAGACAAAAATTATTGTCGTTGAAACCTGTAATTTTAATATTTTTGAAGAGTGCAGCATGCCCACAAGTATAGGGCCACTTTAGCGGCCTGAAACTAACCTTTAGTGAACCTAAAACTAAAGGGACTTTGTTAAAGATGTTAGTATTATCAAAGATATTTCCAGTGAGCATAAGCACACTAAATTTGGACAATTAACCCAAAAAAAAATTGCAATATGACTACTCATAATTGATCCCAAGGCCATAAGGGCTGAAAATTGACTTAACTAGAAATAATAATCAAACTTGCAAATCACTTTGGAAAGTCAACATATGAACTAATAGGAATAATTAAATAATGAAAATATTTATTTTTTTATACTTTTGTAATCCATATCATTATCAAATAAATTTCGAAATAATCACATCGTTGTTTTTGGAGTCGACGTTTCCAACCATCTATTGTGGTTCATCCTCAGGACAAGGATGAAAAACCAAATCTGAAATTAGGAATAAATAGCATAGATGCCCCATGTGCCAGAAGTAAATGTTAGAAATTTAGTTGAGTAAATTAAATAAAGTTAATTATAAGAAGAACGTTAGAGATTAGTTAGGTCAAAATAGTATTAAAGAAGTAAATTAGTTGGGAAAGATATTAAATACTAATATAAAAAAATAATAAATAATTTAATATTAAACATTAAATAATCGTTTAAAATAAAAAATAAATAAAATGATTTAAATATTAGTATGGTGTAAAAAAAAAAAAAAAATCAATCAATAAAATTTAATTTAATTATTACTATTGTAAATAAAGAAATAAATAATAATGTTAGTAATAATACTCATATTAATAAATCAATAAAATTTATATATATATATATATATGAAAAATAAAATGAAATGAAAATAAAAACAAACAAAATAAAGAGTAAAACAAATTAAAAAACATAGAAGTCAGGAAGAAATGGAAAGAACCCAACTCCTACTTAATTTCCAACCATCATCCCTATTGAGATTCCTCAGATTCTTTTCAATTTCAATGGCCTCACGCAACTTCCTATGATGAAAGTGATCAATCCTAGCGATGACCTAGGAGTTCTCAATGAAAACATGATGCATAGTTTTCTCTGCGTGCTCAACAATAGTTAAGGAACAGGAACTCATATGTCTAATTTCTGCAACATGTTCTTGAATACGAAGATTAATGGAGTGACCCGTTTCCCCAATGTAGGGAATCCCACAAGAGCAAGGATTTGAATAAACCCCTTTCATGTCTTTAGGGTTAATTGGGTCCTTAATGAATAAAATGGAGCAAGGGATTGAATAAACCCCCTTAATACCATCAAAAGCTCCCTTAGATCTATTAAGGACCCAGTTAACCCGAAAGACGTGAAAGGGGTTTATTCAATCCCTTGCTATTGTGGGATTCCCTACATTGGGGCAACGGGTCATTCCATTAATATTTGTATTTAGGAACATGTTGCAGACATCAAACATAGGCGTTCTCGTTCCTCAGTTATTGTTGAGCAAGAAAAGAAAACTATGCATCATGTATGCATTGAGAACTCCAGGGTCATCGCTAGGATTGATCACTTTCATCATAGGAAGTTGTGTGAGGCCATTGAAATTGAAAAGCATCCGAGGAATCTCAATAGGGATGATGGTTGGAAATTAAGTAGGAGTTGGGTTCCTGCCCTTTCTTCTTGACTTCTATGTTTTTTAATTTGTTTTACTCCTTATTTTATTTGTTTTATTTTCATTTTATTTATATATATATATATATATAATTATAATTTTTATTGATTTTGTCATTAGTAGTATTATTATTAACATTTATAATTATTTATTTATTTAATTAATTTTTTTACAATGGTAATAATTAAATTATATTATAATTATCTTCATTGATTTTTTAAATTTTTTTAACACAGTGGTAATATTTAATTTATTATTTAATATTAATAATTATTTTATTATTTTAAATTAGTATTTAATATCTTTCTCAACTAATTTACTTCTTTAATATTACTTTGACATAACTAATCTCTAGCGTTCTTCTTATATCTAAATTTATTTAATTTATTCAACTAAATTTCTAACATTTACTTCTAGCACATGGGGCATCTCTCCTATTTATACCTAATTTCATATTTGGTTTTTCATCCTTGTCTTGAGGATGAACCACAATAGATGGTTCGAAATGTCAACTCCAAAACAATGATGTGATTATTCTGAAATTTATTGATAATGAAAATCTTTTTTAGATTAATCTAAATGGATACAAAAGATTTAAATTTGTCTTTCATGTATCCCAAAGCAAGGGCTTTCCTCCAACTACTTCCAATTGTTGTAGATTATTTCCAACACCTATGATTAGCCTTAAAACACTTGGAAATATGGCCAAAACAACAATATAATGCAAGTATATGGAGGCCATATAGCCCTAGGGATTCCTTTAATCACAAGTTTTGTGGTGAGTTTTCCAAATATATAAACCAATAAATGCAATATAACCACAATTGACTTAAGAACTTCATTATTAGATTTTGTTTTGGAAATTTTCCATTTTTTTTTTTAATATACAATTTTTAGGGCTTTTTATATTTTGGGCTAACTACAAATTTACAAAAATACAATAAAATTTGAGATATAACTTTGTGAATGAGGTGATTGCAAATTTGCTAGAATAAGGATATGATCTATCTTCCACAAGATTCAAGGACAGGGAATTATGTCCTCTCTTTGCTTTGTATCTCAAGGATTAGGTTTTGAAATGCTAAGTGGAACACAAGGGATACAACCCTAGCATCAAAACAAGACAATAATTGGAACCAAAATTCTACTTGGAGGGCCTTCCAAGAAGAGAGTCCTCCAACCAAGCAACTAACGATTATTGAAGATAAGGTAATTTATCTCTAGAGGGGAGTGTGAATCATTTCCCAATAGAGAAAACTAGTACTTCGAATGAATTAGAAGAATATGTCAGATAAACCCTGATTTATGGCTTGCCCTTGGGGGCTTGCTTGTTCACCAATCTCTTCAGCATTCAACTTGAGAGGACCATTTTTTTCGTATTTGATGATTTTGACCTACCATTATTGCTTCAAATATAATGACCAACTTGATTAAGAGCATAATAGTCCTTTCTTAAAGTAAATTACACTTTATGCTAGATAATTAGCTCTTGCGGGCTCCAAATTTGGACATTAAGCTCCTACGTTATAATATTGACCTCGTGTTCTTTCTTTATAACACCAAAATGAACCCAAAGAGGATGACATCATGCCACATGTGTGGTACAAGTGCTTGAATTGCACTAATTTATCTTGAGCGTTGAGCTGATTTGAATTGTACAACTTGTCTTCTAACCATCTTCCTTATCCACTTCATCACTTAACTTTAAATCAAGTTGATTATTCTGCCACATCGAAAGCCCACATGCCCCAAAACTAGGTCCATTGTTGTAACTAGAGTTATGTGGGGAGGATCTAAGTGCTTTGAAAGACAATTGATTCATTTGGGCATAGAGAATCAAATGGAAACCTCTTGTGCCTCAAAACATGTATCATTATGCCTTGGGAGATGCAAATGCATTGAAAACTGTAAGACTATCAAGACGTAAAACCAAGGCCAAAGGGGAGTATAAAATACATAAAACACATGGCACATGTGGGGTAGGGGGTGAATCGGGATCATAGGGATAATGTGGAGAAAAATTACATATGTTGATCACCCTTACATGGCTTTAGTGATGCAAGTTCTCCCTTAAACCATGATTTCTAACAATTCTTACTCCATGATACATGCACACCATCCCAAGATATAAGAATATCCATCAAGGCATGGAGTTACTACCAACCAAGGGGAATTCAGCAATGTCATAGGGGCATACATATCATAAAACAAACCTTGCAAATAATGGCCATGGTCTTCCACATGAACAAGGAGCTAAGAGTCAATTTCACAAGATAACACACACCCACATGGCTTTACATGGGTATTGGGCACATCCTCTAGGATTATATTGATCCAGGTGGATATTGGTGCCCACACACCTATTCCACTTGGACCCCCACCACTATTTCTTTCAGTTTTTCAGTTTTCTTAATTGTAGCACAATTTACTATTTTTGGCATCTTTTCAGGTCCTGAACTTTCGGAGCCGTTTTGAGGCCCTAAACGACATTTTTTTTTAAACGGGAAAACCAGAGTTTTTGTTTGATGTTTGTAGCTGAAAATTATATTCCTCATATAGATCTTTCTAACGAGGTTTGTACGTGTCAAAAGGAGATCATATGCCAAAGTTACGACCCCGGGAAGTTGATATACCAATTTACCCAAATAGGGCCCATAGTTTTGGCACTTCATCTCCTAGGGTTAGGTTTTTGGATGTTTAGGGTTTTCCATTATTTATAAATAATAAATATGCCTTTGAGCCTCATTGTAACACACTTTAGAGGCATGTAGCCGCCACATCTCTTCTGAGAGGTAAGCTACCATCGCCTGAGCTATTTTATTTCCATTCGATATGTAAGAATATTTCAGCTATTTGATATTAATGAAATAGAGTTTTATTTCTGTTGCATCTTTTTTTTTATGTTGATATTGGTATTTTATTGTGTTCATGCGTAAGTCTAGATCAATGGTATCATAAAGGTCTACCCTTTCTTTTTTTTCTTTTACATGTCCCCAATGAGGTCGAGGTATAAGGAGTTAGGGCTCGAATTGGTTGAACCTTTACAAGACTAGCCTCACAAACCCTAGTGGCCTCCCAGGCGGAAGTAAATAAGTATGAGGGAGTAGGAGATCCCTTCAAAATATTGCTCGAAGAAGCCCTCGAACAACATAGGAACGCGATTATGAAAAACTTTCCCAGATCCTTCGGGATGCCTACAAGCAATGCATATTCATTTGGTAGCCACTTTGGAGGCACTACTCCCTTTAAGGTACAAGTACAATTCGATATTGCTATATTTGAAGGCCATATAGATGCAGATGATGTAGATAGATGGTTAAATTCATTGGAAGGGTATTTTATGTTCATGATTTTTCCAATAGGGAAAATATTACTTTTGCATTCCTCAAAGTCACCCCCCACGTTAAGGACTAGTGGGAAACCTACTGTCAGTAGAAGGATGAGAGGGAACCCTCACTTTTTTCAGCCACACCCACTTGGAACTCTTTCCAATATGCCATCAAGGAACAGTATTACCCCGTTGGGAGCTATGAAGATTAGTACATAAATTGGACCACACTACAACATGGAAGCAACCAAGACATGTCGAGTTCACAAATATTTTTCATAACCTTTGCACAAAGTTGGGTATCAAGGTTTCTGAGCGAAATATGGTACTAAAGTATCACGATTGTCTGCACAAATACATCCAGGACGAGATGGAGTTCCTAAACATCTCCTCGCTTGGCATCGCCTATCAATACACTATCAAGATTGAGCAAAATTTTAAACAGAAGAAGCGAGACTTTGGATATGTGAATCGAAATCAAGGGAAAGGTTCCCCCAAACCACAAAACAAAGGACAAAGCCAAGGCGGGGTGACCCACTACAACCCTTCGAAACCTCAAGAAAATAACAACACCATGAAGACCAAGAAGGACACAAAAAGTTGTGTGAGTTCTATAAGAACCCCACTCACAACACAAGTGAGTATCAGTCCAAGTAGTCGCTGGTGGCTGAGCTGAAGGCTTTAGAATCATATGCATGTTCCAACCCAAGTCAAAATTTAACAAGGGGAATAAAAAATGGAAGTGGATTATTGATGCGGATCCCAGCACCACCATTGCCACCATCAAGATCCAGAAGAATGAACTCGAAGATCCAGAGGAGGGGGAGTGTCTCTTCCACTCACAAATGTGGCTGAAGCGTTCACCGTTGCAATTCATTGTCGACAGTGGGAGCCAAAATAACCTCATTTCAGTAGAGGTCATGAAGAGGTTGGGTCTACCAACCACATCGCACCCACGGCCATACACCATTTGGTGGCTTCACCAAGGAAAAGATCTTCGCATCAGCCAATAGTGTTGCCTTCCCTACAGCATCAAGACCTTCACAAATGAGCTACTGTGTGATGATTCTCCTCTTGAAGTTTGTGATGTATTATTAGGTCAACAATACTTATGTAAGTGTCATATTGTATATGATTCGAGGCCTCACATTATTATTATTTCTTTGGGTAACAAGTTATATAAGATACCATAGGTAGCCCCGCCTATTTCCATCTCTTTGATCTCTACTAAGTAATGAAGTAAGATCATCTCCCAGATTGGGAAATTTTTCTTCTTTCTAATTCTCTCCCAAAGTAAGGGGAAGATCGTGGCCACATCCATTCCCACAGGAAGGATTCCTCCATGCAGTAGAATCAGGTGGATAAGTTCATGGAAGAATCCAGGGACATCTTCTCCTCACCCACAGGGGTACCCTTACACTGTCAAGTCAAGCCTTCGATCGATCTAACTCCCAGAGAACCTCTACCCAACGTGTTGATATATCGTCGCTCCATTCTGGAAAATGAAGAGATCAAGTAGGAAATCCAGGAGTTTCTACAAAAATGGCACATCTGACCAATTTCCTGGGAGCTCGATTGTACTTGTACAGAAGAAGGATGGGACATGGAGGCTCTACATTGATTACTAGGTACTAAACAAAATCACTACCTGAAACAGGTATCTGATCCCAAATATTGATGACTTTCTGGACCAACTCAAGGGAGCCAAGTATTTCAGCAAGATTTATCTGAAGTCTGGCTATCACCAGGTTCCAATAATGCCCACATATGTAGGTGATACCACCTTCATATCCAAGGAAAGCCTTTTTGAATGGTTGGTTATTCCCTTCGAGTTAACAAATGTCCCTACTTCTTTTATGAGGCTAATGGATGACAGCTTGTGGCCCTTCACCAACTCATTTTTGGTTGTTTATCGGGACGACATCCTCATATTCAGCAAGAGTTGGGAATAACACTTGCAACGCATTTGACAAGTCCTTCAAACCTTATAGCAACACAAATTTTGTGCCAACTTGGAGAAATGCACCTTTGGCATGACCTAGGTCCAATATTTGGGTTACATCATAAATGAGAGAGGCGTGCATGTGGATCCAAATAAGATCCAATTCATTTGGGATTGGTCAGCCTCGACCACTCTAACAGAGCTTCACATATTTTAGGGCCTTGCAAATTTTTATGGGAGGCTCATGTTGGGATTCTCCCATATCACTTAGCCTTTGAGTCATATTACCAAGGGTGGAGTGAAAGCAAAGTTTTCTTGTTTTGAGTCCCAATAGAAGGAATTCCTTGAGTTGAAGAGACACCTATGATCTGCACCAAAACTCACATTTCCATACCTACACCATCCATTTGAAATTGAGATAGACACCTCTGATTATGCTATTGTTGCAGTCCTCACCCAATACGAACATCCAGTGGCCTCTCATAGTGAGACACTTTCTGACACAATTCGGAAGTACCCCACCAATGATAAAGAGATGTATTCCATCATGCAGGCTTTCCAGCAATGCAAGCATTACATTAAGGGGAAGGAGACGGTCATCGACATCGATCACTGACCTCTTCAGTTTATACAGACACAATGGAAGTTGCAGAACGATCGTCATCCGAAGTAGTCTACATATCTACAAAAATTCCACTTGAACATTAAATACAAAAAGGGAAGCACCAATCATGTTGCATATTGCCTCAACAGGCCCCTATTTGCAGCACTGACTATTATTCTCAACTCTTGTGGCCACGAGGCCTCTGGATGGTTGCAACTATACAAAAATGATTCAAGGTTCGACTCCACATATCAGATGCTAGTTGATGGAAATAAAGTTCATGATTTTCACCTTTATGATGCATTATTATTCTACCTGGGCCACTTTTTTGTTCCCTCAAGTGAGCGTGCCAAGCTGATTTGGGAGGCGCACTACATTCAGGTCGCAGGACACTTTGGTGTGGAGAAACTTATGGTTGTACTATAAAATTACTTTTATTGGCCAAAAGTTCAACATGATGTGGGAAAATATATTAGATCTTGCACTTCTTGTGTCATCGACAAGCCAACCATTAAGAAGCAAGGCATGTACACTCCTCTACATACTCCCAATTAGCTTGGGAATCCATCTCCGTGGACTATCTATCTAGCCTCCCTTCTACTAAGCATGGTAATGACTATGTATTTGTGGTCATGGACATATTTTCTAAGATGCCTATATTGGCGGCCTACAAGAAGAGTATCACAGCAGAGGAGACTGCCAAACTCTTCCTTAAACAAGTGTGGGTACATTTTGGGATCCAGCAAACCATTATATTAGATCAGGATAACAAGTTCTTAAGCACATTATGGTCAAGCCTTTGGACATTATTAGACACCGAGCTCACCAATGTGATTTCATTCCATCCCAAGGCTAATGGCGAGACAGAGGTCATCAATAGGATGATAGTGCACATACTCCACATGTACAACTCTAAGCATCCACGAACCTGGTATGAGAGACTTCCCTATGTGCAGCACATTTATAACATAGATCTCCATAGCTCGATCAGTCGTAGTCCCTTTCAAGTGGGTCGAGGATTTTAACCATTGTGTCTGATTGATGTTGCCATGCCTCATGCGACTACACAGATAGAATCCACACATGTACCATCTGAGGCTAATAAAGCAACTAGACTTATTGAACACATCTAGCACATCCGCCAGTAGGTTCACGATGTCTTGGAGAATTCCAATGCCAAGTAAAAGCAATGACATGATCAACATCAGGTGCCACAAATTTTGATTGCATTTGCAAAAAGAATGCTTAATCGAATCCCATCGGAAGCTCAGAACACTTCGATATGGGCCTTACACCATCATCAAGGTTGTCCGAGAAAATTCTTTTGAGCTCAACATTTCCCCATTCCTTGGCCTGCACTAAGTATTCAATGTGGACCGCCTTGGACCATATTTTCCAACCATTATTGGATACATCAGACATTACAGAACACCTCACACCAACAAAGTTAAACCTAGACTACATGGAACAGGCCGCAACTAATCGGATCATGGACACACATATCAATAACACTCGCCAGCAAAATATCCAACTATATCGGGTTGTCAAAGCTAGCCAACTCCTACACCAAAGCAAGTGGCTCACCAAGGACCAAGTTCAACAGAAGTTTCCCCATCTCATAGAGGCACTCAATGCAATGGGGACCATGCTTCCTAAGGGGGAGGTTGGATCTAGGTGGATATTGATGGCCACCTGCCTATTCCTTTTGGACCGCCATCATTGTTTCTTTTAGCTTTTCAGTTTCCTTGATTATAGCACAATTTACTATTTTTGGCAACTTTTCGGGTCTTGAACTTGCAGAGCCATTTGAAGGCCCTAAACAACATTATTTTTGGAAAATGAGAAAACATATGTGTTTAATTGATGTTTGTAGCCAAAATTTGTAGTCCTCGGGTAGATCTTTCTAATGATGTATTTTACGCATCAAAAGGAGATCGTATGCCAAAGTTACGACCCCTGGAAGTTGATGTCCAAATTTACCCAAAAGGGGCCCATAGTTTTGGCACTTCATCTCCTAGGGTTGGGTTTTTGGATGTTTAGGGTTTCCCATTATTTCTCAGTAATAAATAGGCCTTTGAGCCTCAGTGTAACATATTTTAGAGGCATGTAGCGGCCACATCTCTTCTCATAGATATGCTACCATCACCCGAGCTAGTTTATTTCCATTCTATATGTAAGCATATTTCATTTCTTTTATATTAATGAAATGAAGTTTTATTTTTGTTGCATCTTTTTGTTTATGTTTATATATGTATTCTTTTGTGTTCCTACATAATTCTGGATCAGTAGTATCATGGTGGTCTGCTCTTTCTTTGTTTTTCTTTGCATGTCCCTAATGAGGTTAGGGTATAAGGAGTTAGGGCTCAAACTGGTTGAACCTTTGCAAGACCAGCCTTGCAAACCCCGACGGCCTCCCATGGCGGAAGAAAAGAAAGATGAGGGAGAAATAGATCCCTTCAAAATATTTCTCAAAGAAGCCCTCGAGTGACAGAGGAGAAAGATGATGGACAACTTTACCCAAATCCTTCAGCAGATGTCCACAAGCAATGCATCTTCATCTGATAGCCACTTTGGAGGTACCACTCTCTTCAAGGCACAAATCAGCCTTGATACTCCTACATTTGAGGGACAGATATATGCAAATGTTGTAGATAGATGGTTAAATATGTTGGAAGGTTATTTTTTGGTTCATGTTTTTCCAATAGGGAAAAGATTACTTTTTCACTCCTTAAAGCCACCCCCCATGTCAAGGATTGGTGGGAAACCTATTGTGAGCAAAAGGACGAGAGGGAACCCTCACTATTTGTAGTCACACCCACTTGGAACTCTTTCTAATATACCATCAAGGAACAGTATTACCCTGTCAGGAGATATGAAGCTAAGTACATAAAGTGGACAACACTATGGCAGGGAAGGGACCAAGACGTTCCTGAGTTCACAAATATTTTTCATACCCTTCACACAAAGTTGGGTATTATGGATTATGAGTGGCATCTGGTACTAAAGTACCATGGTTTCTGCAAAAATACATCCAGGATGTGATGGAGTTCCTAGACATCTCCTCGCTTAGCGTCGCCTACCAATACATTGTCAAGATTGAGCAGAATTTTAAACAGAAGAAGTGATACTTCGGATCTATAACTATGAAGCATGGGAAATGCACCCCCCCAAACAACAGAACAAAGGACAAATCCAAGGTGGGGTGACCCAATACAACTTGTCGAATCCATAAGCAAAGAACAACACCATGAAGACAAAGAAGGGCACACAAAAGTGGTGAGAGTTCCATAAGAGCCCCAATCACAACACAAGTGAGTGTTGGGAAAAGAAGTCACTAGTGGTCGAGATGAAGGCTTCAGAATAAGATGCATTTTTTGACTCTGAGTCAGAACCCAACAAGAGGAATGATAAGGGGAAGCAGATTAATCATTTGGAGCCTAGGGTCATGGTTTCCACCACCAAGATCCATAAGAATGAACTTGAAGATCCAGAGGAGGGAGATCGTCTCTTCCACCCACAGATGTGGGTGAAGAGTTCATTGATGCAATTCATCATCAACAGTGGAAGCCAAAAGAAACTCATTTTAGTAGAGGTTGTGACGCAATTGGGCCTACCTACCACACCACACACGCAATCGTACACCATCGGGTGGCTTCACCAAGGACGAGATCTTTGCATCAGCCAGTAGTGTCGCCTTCCCTATAGCATCAAGCCCTTCATAGATGAGGCACTGTGATGTTTCTCCTCTTGAAGTTTGTGATGTATTATTAGGCCAACCATACTTGTGGAAGTGTCATTTTGTATATGATTTGATGTTGTATATGAGTTGATGCATCCCACTGTTATTATTTATTTCAGTAAGAAGTTATACAAGATATCGTAGGTAGCCCCGCCTATCGCCATCTCTTTAATATTTGCTAAGAAATGTAGTAAGATCATCTCCTAAACTGGGAATTTTTCTTTCTTTTTAATTCGCTCTCAAAGTAAGGGGAAGATTGTGGCCACATCCATTGCCCCTGGGAAGGGTTCCTCCATGTAGCAAAAGCAGGTGGATAAGGTCATGGAAGAATATAGGGACATCTTCTCCTCACTCACAGGGGTACCCTTGCACTGTCAAGTCAAGCATTCAATCAATCTGGCTCATGGAGCACCTCTACCCAACGGGTCGATATATCACCACTCCATTCTAAAAAATGAAGAGATCAAGCAGAAAATCCAGGAGTTGCTATAAACATGGCACATCCGACCAAGTTCCTCACCGTGTGGGAAACCAATTGTACTTGTATAGAATAAGGATGGGACCTAGAGGCTCTCAATTGATTATCGGGCACTAAAGAAAATGATTTTCTGAAACACGTATCAAATCCCATGAATTTATGACCTTCTGGACCAACTCAAGGGGGCCAAGTACTTCAGCAAGATCGATCTAAAGTCTAGCTATCACCAGGTTCCAATAGAGCCCACATATGGTGATCTGAAAATCACTTGTGAGTGATCTCAGTTAAATAATTAATGAATGAAGGTATTACAGACTCATGTGTTGGTGTGTGTCTATGTTATCTTAGGCAACGGATCGATCAAATTGCAAAATACACAGACACTGGAAAATGGAAAATAGTAAGAGAAACACAGTAAGAAAATACAAGAACACAACAAATTAATGGAGTTCACCCAATCCTCCTAGGTTACATCTCCAGTCCAGCTTTCAGTGGTGGCCCTTTTTTATTGTGTCTTTAAAGCAGATTTTTATAATGAGGAGCTCAAATTGAGTCTCCTAAAATAGATGATGCTTAGTAGGGTGGTTCTTGGATTCCCCAAGCCACTAGAGTGCACAGACTCTTCCTTACCAAGTCTCGACCTCAATTGGTCTGAATAGAATGAGTCCAATCTGGTACTCAATTCCCAACAGATATCCTCATAGGAATCGCTTGAACCTCTCAAGCTTGGTTCTGTCTGCTCGATGTTTCCTTAGCTCTACGGGTCAGCTCGGCTCTCTACATCTACTTCTGTCTCTTCTATCTCCTTCTTCATTGTTCTCTTCTTTCTCACAGTGTTTGCTTCACTCTTGCTTCGTTCTCTCTGTCTTTGTCTCTGTCTCTCTGTCTCTTCATGGCTCAAAGCCAATCCGTCTCATGACCGTTCGCTTCCTCTTCCACCCCTTCGGATCACTTGTTGTTGTTCGCTTGGAGTTCCCTGCCTCTGTGTCATCGCCATTGTGTAACATCTCACAGGGAAGTGGCCACTTGTCCTCTCATGAACTACGCTAGCTCTTCCTCAAATGGTTCGATATTTCGGTTATGATGTGTAATGATTCATCTGCCAACTCAGCAGTCAAATCGGACTTCATATTTTTATACGTCGCAACTTAATTCTCCCTCTAGATCTGGTTTCTCATTGGGCGCAATCTCCGCCATTAGATCTGGAGCCCCCAAATCCTATGGTGTTCACTCTTATCACGCGGTTGACTTGCTCGACCGTTAGCCCACGATGAGAGGTAGTTTTCCCTCTCATCCATTGGACACGCATCGTGCAATGTGCGAAATCGCGCGTTCTCCTGCAAAATCTGCTTACTGCCCAATATCCCTCTGATATTCCGCCAGTTTTGGACCGCGGGACCTGTCTTTCGCTTTAGCACTTTCCCAACGGTTTCCTGGCTTCCCATGCGACCGAGCACTCGGGGCTTTTCCTTCTCAAGGGGTTTTTCCCAGGGATGAGTGATTAGCGCTTAGCATTAATCACGCATCAAAAACGGCCTCCGTTTTCTGATCCAGACTTCCTAACTGCTAATTTGTGCCTTGCGTGGTCTCCATGGGCCTTGGTTAGCGCGTTTTGACTGAGGTCCTCATCATTCCTTGCTGGCTATAAACTACCACTATCCAGAGGTCCTCCTGATAGCTCTTTGTTCACAATTTTTTGAAGTCTTTCCTAATTTGATATAGTCACTTTGATAATTTTCATGGATCCAATTTGGATCACGGCCTTCCCACTGAAAATGCTTTTGGACCACCAAAAGTTGGCTTTCAAGCATCGACTAAGTGAGGTTACAATTGTCTCACTTGTCCAATCTCTATCCACTTTGCACTACTCGGCTTTGAACCCTTGAGCCCAACTCTGAGGTACTCAACATCTCCTGTGCGCATCGTCCTCACCTTCCTGTCCAGAACTGTGTCTTCCTGTAATTGATTAACATATTCAGTTAGTAGGTCATCAATAAAAGGTAATTGACTCTGCTCTTTCGGATCTTCAATCAGTGAAGGTTCAAATAATCTCAAGCAATCTGCATTTACAACTGAGTAGATGTGCATGTAAGCTGGTAGATCAAGGCGAAAATAATTCTCACCAATCTTCTCAAGTATCTTAAAGGGTCCATACCTGATAGGCTTTAGCTATTTACCTTCACCTTGCATCATGTCCTTGCTGATGTACAGCCAGACATGGTCACCAACTTGGAAACTATGCTCCATCCAATGCTTGTCATGCCTTGCCTTATATTTGGCTTTGCTCCTTTCCAGCTGTTCCTGTATTGCCTGGTGGATCTCTTGGATCTGTTCAATGAACCTAGTTGCCCTGTCCACATCATTGTGTCCCTCAACTGTGGTGTCTTTATCAAAGACAAAATCCAAAGGAGACCTTGGGATGAAACCAAAACAGGTCTCAAAAGGAGATTTATGTGTAGAAGAATGTTTTGCTCTGCTGTAAGAATGTTGCACATAACATAAATGTTCATCCCAAAGCTTAGGATGCTTGTTGCAATATCCCCTGAGTAACTGGATCACTATCATGTTAACTACTTCTATCTGGCCATCAGTTTGTGGATGAAAAGTTGTGCTTTTCTTCAGTTTGGTGTCCATCAGTTCCCACAGACTTTACCAAAACTTCCCCACAAATCGGGTGTCTCGATCAGATACAATGGAAGTGGGTAATCTAAAATGAACCCATACATGTTGAAAGAACAGTTTTGCAGTTTGTTCAGTTGTAATCTGTTTATTACAAGGTATCAAAATACACATTTTGTTGAACCTATCCACAACAACGTACAGATAATCATGACCTTTCCTAGATTTAGGCAGTCCTCCAACAAAATCCATGGAAACACTTTCCCAAGGGTGAGAAGGGATTGGTAATGGAGTGTACAAGCCTATTTTCTATTGATGGGCTTGCTTTTAGCACACATAGTACACCCTCTTACATATCTAGAAACTGTCTCATTCATTTTTGGCCAATAACAAAATCTTTGCAGCTGTGCAACTGTTTTACTCACCCCAAAGTGACCTGAATTAGAGAAGTATGTGCTTCCCGAATTATCTTTACTCTTTCAATTTGTGGAATGCATAACTTCCCACAATGATATAAGATTTGGTCCTTTATATGATAATCCAATTCTTCTACTCGTTTTCCTTGACTTAAAGTTGCATATACATCCTTACAATCTATATCTAGAGCATATTATTCAATGTATCTCTCATGTAACACAAAATTATGCTTAAGTATAATAGATGCATTTATAATGGGTCTAAATAACATATCTGCAACTTTATTGTGTATGCCCTTTTTATATCTAATGACTAAATGAAACTATTGTAGAAAACCCATCCATCTATAGTGTCTTGATTGTTGCAACTTAGTTTTCGAGTGTAGATATTGAAGTGGTTGATGATCAGTATGTATTACTGTCTCTTTGCCCATTAAGTAACGTTTCCACTTTTTCACTCTATACTAATTCATACAATTCTTTACCATATGTAGGATAGTTAACTACTGCAGAATTAAATGTCTCACAATGATAACATATGGGTTTATTGTGTTGTGTCAACACTACTCCCATGGGATAGTCACTAGCATTTGTTTGGATCTCAAATGGTCTTTGAAGATCAAGCAGTGCTAGTACAGGTGTTGTACAAATATTTTCTTTCAAGGTGTCGAAGGCTTTCTGGTATTTGCCTCCCCACTGAAACACCTTGTTCAATCTTGTTAAAGCATGTAAGGGAGCTGCAATTAAGGAAAAGTTAGAAATGAACTTTCTCCAATATTGTGCAACTTCTAAGAAGCTTCTAACTTTTGTAGAAGATTTGGTTTTAGGCCAGTTTACAATGACTTCCACCTTAGAGGGATCTATCTTCAATTCACCACCCCTACTATATGTCCCAAATAATTCAAAGATGTTTTGCCAAATTCACATTTTGAGAGTTTAACATGAAGTTTTTCTATTTTCAAAACATCTAGTGTCTGCTTAACATGATTTAAGTGTTCTTCTCACGTTTTGCTAAATATTAGAATGTCATCCAAATACACAATAACAAAATCATCAAGAAAATGTCTCAGTACATCATTCATTAATCTCATGAAATTAGCAGGAGCATTAGTTAAGCCAAAAGGCATAACCAGCCACTCATACAATCCCTGCTTTGTTTTGAAAGCAATCTTCCATGCATCTTGTTCTGCAACTCTGACCTGATGGTATCCACTATGCAAGTCTAGCTTGGAAAAATAAACAGCTTCTTTCAATTGATCTAAAAGATCATCTATGTGAGGAAGGAGATAACGATTTTTTATTGTTATATTATTCAGTGCTCAGTAATCAATGCACATTCTCCACGAACCATCTTTCTTTCTCACCAAAACGATTGGTGACCCACATGGTGATATACTAGGTCTAATGAACCCTTTCTCGAGAAACTCCTGCACCTACTTCTTGATTTCTGCATTCTCTACAGCAGACAACCTGTACATTCTAATGTTAGGTAATGGAGCATCTTGCTGCAAAATAATATCATGCACTAATTCCTTTTTGGGTGGCAGACCTTTAGGTTCTTGAAACAAGATATCATACTCTGAAACAACCTTTTCTAAATCAACTTGTTGTTTAGCATTACAGCCCTCAAATACATTGAGTTTATTAGGTTTATTTTCCTTTACAACCATCAGTAATAATTGTTTGCATGAGTTTATCATTCGTTTCATCTGCCCTGAATTTATCAGAGTATAATTATTCTTGAGATTATGAGCTCTTACAAAGTATTCGATTCCATCTTTAACAAGTAGATACGTGTTCTCAGCTCTATAGAAAATAGCTTTTTTGTCATACAAGTAAGGACTTCCTAAAACAATTCCACATATATCCAAAGGAATTATGTTTAACTTAACCTCATCTACAAATGCTGACCAAAAAGAAAACTTGAGTTTTCATTGTCTAGTCACTTGTAGTTGTGTTTTATCATTTAACCGTCCTAATGGGTATGGTTTCTTGTGAGGTGTAGTTGCTAACCCCAATTTCTTTACAATTGCTTAAGAAATTAAATTTACTTGTGAGCCACTACCAAACAAAGTATCAATCTTTTGATGTTTGGAAATAACTCGAATATGGAAAATCTCATGGCTTTTTCTCTCATTTTCTTCATCAATAGTAGATTGTGCAGAATTACTAGTAGATGCTTCAGAATTCTTACCTCTTATACCTGTGGCTGCAATAGTTGTTTCATCTCCTGAGTCTGACACCAAATATTTCGAATAGCTGCAGCAATCTTCTTCTTCTTGCCCTCGAACTTCTTAGGTCTCAGCTCTGGACGCAGAATCCAACAATTCTCATCATCATGCCCATCCTTTTTACAGTGAGTGCATGAAGCCTTTCTTTTCTGTGTAGTGTTAGCCTTCCTTTCTTTCCATTTCTGCTTTCTTTTCTCCTTATTCTTGCTTGCAGTGGGTTGGGATGATCCCCCAACTTCTGGACATCCATTCTTTCCTCTAGCTTCTAGATGAATAGCTTGTACAGATACCTCATCTATACTAGTGGGATTAAACATGAGGATAGTGCGCCTCATGTAGTTGTGTAGACCACCGATGTACTTCATCATAGTCTCAGGTGAGTCTAATGAGATTCCTATAATCAATGCTCTCTTTCTAAATTCTTGAGTGTATCCTTGTACACTTTTCCCTTTCAACTGTCGAAGATTTTTCCAACTCATCATGGCTTGTTGCATGTAGGCCAATGGATAGAACTTATTTTTATTGCAGAAACAAACTCACTCCAGACAGAGATAGTCTTACCATGTCTCTTTATGTCAGCTTGGGTCCTACCTTCCCACCAAACCAAGGTAGTGCCTCCAAGGCGTAGGCTTGCCAACTAAATCTTGCTCTTGTCTAAGTCAATACTCTGCACTCTGCAATAAACATCAATTTGTCTAATCCAATTGTCCATCTTTTTGCATTCAACTCTCCATCATATATAGGTAAATCAAATTTAACATCTAGTTTAATCAAAGATGCCTTCTTTTTATGTTCAGGGCTATTAGGAGGTGTGAGAAAGCTTTCTTATTTCCCTTTTCCTTCTTAGTGTTCATGGAAGTGAAACTCATCTTCTCCTTTGTCTTGTTTGGAGCCTGATGAATCTTCATCTTTGCATTTCCTAAAATCCATATACATTTCGTCTACCATGGAATTTATGGCTAGGAAACTATCTACGAATTAAGGGTCTGGCCCCATAGAACCTTCCTCTAACATTGTCTTCTGAGGATAGGCTCTCCCAATTTCAGGATTAGTTTCGACCAACTCTCCTTCTCCTAATTTGAGCTTTGATCTAGTTAGCACTCAACAGCTAAATCCAACTCAAGCTTGTCTAACCTTAACAGCCTAAAGCTCTGATACCACTTGATCTGAAAATCACTCGTGAGTGATCTTAGTTAAATAATTAATTCATGAAGGTATTACAGACTCATGTGTTGGTGTGTGTCTATGTTATCTTAGGCAGCGGATCGATCAGATTGAAAAATACATAGACACTGGAAAATGGAAAAAAGTAAGAGAAACACAGTAAGAAAATACAAAAACACAACAAATTAATAAGGAGTTCACCCAATCCTCCTAGGCTACGTCTCCGGTCCAGATTTCGGTGGTGTCCTTTTTTAATTGTGTCTTTAAAGCAGAGTTTTACAATGAGGAGCTCAACTTGAGTCTCCTGAAATAGATGATGCTTAGTAGGGTGGTTCTTGGATTCCCCAAGCCACTAGAGTTCACAGACTCTTCCTTACCAAGTCTCAACCTCAACTGGTCTAAAAGGAATGAGTCTAATCTGGTACTTAGTTCCCAACAGATATCCTCACAAGGATCGTTTGAACCTCTCAAGCTTGGTTCTGTCTTCTCGATGTTGCTTTAGCTCTGCAGGTCAACTCGGCTCTTTGTGTCTACTTCTGTCTCTTTTTTCTCCTTCTTCATTGTTCTCTTCTTTCTCATAGTGTTCACTTCGCTCTCACTTTGTGCTCTCTGTCTATGTCTCTTTCTCTCCGTTTCTTCATGGCTTAAAGCCAATCTGTCTCATGACCATTCGCTTCCTCTTCCACCCCTTCGGATCGCCTATTGTTGTTCGCTTGGAGTTCCCTGCCTCTGCGTCATTTCCACTGTGTAATGTCTCACAAGGAAGTGACCACTTGTCCTCTCATGAACTGTGCCAGGTCTTCCTCAAATGGTTTAGTATTTCAGTTACGTTGTGTAATGATTCATCCGCCAACTCAGCAATCAAATCAGACTTTAGACTTTTATATGCCGCAACTTAACTCTCCCTCCAAATCTGGTTTCTCATCGGGCACAATCTCCGCCGTTAGATCTGGATCCCCCAGATCCTACGGTGTTCGCTCTTATCGCGCGGTTGACTTGCTCAATCGTTAGCCCACGATGAGAGGTGATTTGTTCTCTCATCAACCAGACACACGTCACGCAATGTGTGGAATCACTTGTTCCCCTGCCAAATCCGCTTACCGTCCAATATGCCTCCGATATTCCACCAGTTTTAGAGTGCGGGACCCACCTTTCACTTTAGCACTTTCCATACGATTTCCTAGCTTCCCATGCGACTGAGTTCTCAAGACGTTCCCTTCTCGAGGGGTTTTTCCCAGCTTAGCACTAATAACTCATCAGAAACGACTTTCGTTTTCTGATCCGAACTCCCTAACTGCTAGTTTGTGTCCTGCGTGGTCTCCATGGGCCTCGGTCAGCGCGCTTTGACCGAGGTCCTCATCGTTACTTGCTGGCTACAAACTGTCATTGTCCAGAGGTCTTCCTGATAGCTCTTTGTTCACAAGTTTTTGAAGTTTGTCCTGATTTGATACAATCATAAAACTTTGATATCCAATTCGGATCATATATATGGAAGACCGCCTTAAAATCCAAGGAAGGCATTTTTGAATGTTGGTCATGCCCTTCATGTTGAAAAATTCCCCTGCTACTTTTATGAAGCTAACGGATGGCATATTACATCCCTTCACCGACTCATTTGTGGTTATTTATCTCAATGACATCCTCATCTTCAGCAAGAGTTGGGAAGAACACTTGCAACACATTCGGCAGGTCCTTCGAACCCTATGGCATCACAAATTGTGTCACAACTTCGATAAATGCAACTTTGGCATGAGATAAATCTAATATCTGGGCTACATCATAGATGAGTGAGGTGTGCATGTGGATCCGACTAAGATCCAAGTCATTTAGGATTGGCCAGCCCCGGCCACCCTAATAGAGCTTCACATCTTTTTGGGCCCTGTAAATTTTTATCGCAGGTTCATGTTGGGATTCTCTCGTATCACTTGGCCTTTAAGTCAGATTACCAAGGGTGGAGAAAAAGCAAATTTTTCCTAGTCCGTCTCTCAACAAAAGGCATTCATTGAGTTGAAGCTTCACCTCTGCTTTACATTGGTACTCACATTGTCAAACCTGCAACAGCCATTTGAAATTGAGACAAATGCCTGTGACTATGTTATTGGTGCATTCCTTACCCAGTACGAGCATCTAGTGGCCTATCATAGTGAGACACTTTCTAACACAATTCAGAAGTACCCCACCTATGATAAAGAGATGAATATTGTAAAATGTAACTAGGTTTGGTCTTCATAATGACATGTAAATGTGACTTTTTTAAATGATATAATGAAGAAAAATAAAATTACTATTGTAAGCCTTGCTTCATGGGTTCCTTGAGAAAGTGTTTTTATTTTAGATGGATCTCATTGAGAGCCTTAGGATTTGTCATTAAAATCCAAAGATTTTATGTCATGTATGAAGATCCTTGCTTGGGCATGTAACAAAAGTATTTGAGTTAATAGGATTGTCTAGAATCTCTCCAATGACAAGCACTAGCTCTCTTCCTCATGTCAGCTTCAAGTTAAATTAAAGATCATGTCGACCTCATCTTATGGAGTCACAACAATAAACATGTCTCATGTCGACTCATTTATATATATATATGAGGTAAAGGCACTTCGCATAAACACAGTACAGAACTCGGGTACCTCTGATATTTCGGTGATACTTACAATCAACAAGTTCTAATAGTTTTGGATGAAGAAGTACAATGATGAATTCAGACTCCTAGTACAGTCACACAATAGTTCAAATCTCTATGTTGATGGGTAGTTTCAAGTGGCATCTCACAGTACACAGTTCGGACAAACGAGAAGAGACAGTGAAGGTTTTTTTAGGATACAAATCGGATCTCCACAGTAAAGAAGCTTGAATATGTCTCTCTGTAATCTCGAGTAAGCTGTGATAGTATAAAGTTCGGATATTTGGGTAAAATGTCTCATTGCTATAGCAGAAAGATAGAGCGAAAATGAGGGTATCTATACCACAGCTAGATGATGTATATAAGCCACGATTTGGTTATGTGAAGGAGCTACCATTAAGAGGAGTATTACAGTTTCTTAAGGATAGCTTGGTGACGAAACAATGATATGGTATAGTGCCATATCAAGTGTTTCAATTGTTTGTTGCTATCATATTATGCTCAGAAAGGAGATGATCTCAATACGTAAGAGGAACTGAAAGGAGGAAGGAGAAGATAGTCAAGAGAGCTAGTGCCTTGATCTTGGAAGAAACTAATAGGTCAAGGGTCTCGGTCTTGGTATTCATCAATTGGAATCTATATAAGAAGAATTTGTACATATTTTCCTCTCAATGAGTGAGATTTTTTGGCCTTGGCTCATATCCTACATGTTGTGTCTCTTGTCTATTTATGTTCATCCATTGGTTAATGTTTGATGAATAAGAATATTAATAATATAACATGAATAAGATCTTAATATAAACAAGTAAAATGCATTCACAAATAGTCACTAATTGAAGAGAAATCACCTAATGCTAATTCCCTAGATTTCTCAACATGGTTTCAACAATATGGTGCTAAATTCAAAGGAAGGGCATCTAATCAAAGAGACACTCAAGGTTTGAGTTTCAAGAAAGGAATCTAAGCAAGTTGAAGATCAAGATCTACATTGAAGAATAAAACCCTAGATCGAAGAAGCAAGTCTACATTAGCAAAAGTTTTGGATCCTCTAGTCATCATCAAGAGACCACAAAGACCCTCGTCAAGTTATCTACAAAACAAGGTAGCTCTAAGAACTTTAAAGATGAAGACCACATCATCTTGGAGAAATCTGAAACCCTAAAAGAAATTCTGATCTACACTCATTCACTACCAAAGTAGTTGAAGTATCTTGAAATCTATAAGAAAATATCCCTCTCATTAAAGCCAATACCCTCTCCTTTCCCTTTAGTAGACATTGGTTTCCATTCTTCTGTTTTACAAGAACCTTACCCATTCCAACAATTTTACAGGGTTTATCATCACCCAAATGAACTTGTCCAAAATCTCCTTGAACATAGTCATGAAAGTATTTCTTATCAGGTGTGGCA
>APFE030963467.1:26618-36819 GCA_000404065.3 Pinus taeda | reverse complement strand
TTCTGAGATCTACAGTCTTTCTTTAGGTGTCCTTTCTTTCCGCATTTCCAGCACACTATCCCTGATCTGGACTTGGATCTGCCTTTCCTTGATTTATTGCGATATCCTGAGCTCTTTCCTCGTTCCATTTGTATTCCCCTAGACTCTGCACTCAAAGCATTACCCGATGTCTCACCGGCGCTTTTCCATCACATTTCCTCGCTAAGGATAGCACCGACAACATCATCAAACTTTAAAGTACTAGATCCAGAAACAGAGTTACTAATATCCATTACTAAACCATTCCAACTTTATGGTAATGAGCATAAGAATAACAGAGCTCTAACTTCATCATCAAATTTTACCCCTACAGAACATAACTAACTTGTAACAGTATTAAAATCATTTAAATGGTCTGCAACAGATCCACCTTCTGACATCTTCATATTAAATAACCATTTCATAAGAAATACCTTGTTTGAGGCCAAGGGTTTTTCATATAGTTTCTCCAATGCCTTAATCAAACCCTTTGTCATTGTTCCTACGAAATTTTGAAGGCAACCGATGCTGCGAGGCACAATCGTACTATTCCGAGTGCTTTTCTATCGAGAAGGTTCCATTCTTCATCTGTCACACCCATCGGCATCTTTGTTTTTCCGCCCAATGGTAGGTATAGATCTTTCTGATACAGATAATCTTCCATCTGCATCTTCCACAGCGAGAAGTTTTGGCCATTAAATTTCTCGACCCTAAACTTACCATCTTCTGCCATTGCTCCCACTCAAACAAGGAACCCTTCTTTATTGCGAGTTTATAAGCCAAATAGACCTTCAGCTCTGATACCAGTTGTTAGAAAATTATATTTTATGGAGCAATATTACACATAAATTATTGCAGAAATATAAACATAGAAAACGCATAAAACAAGAGAGACATAGATATATGTGGTTCACCCAGTTTGGGCTACATCCACCCCGAACAGCCAGTCCTTCCTTTCTATTATTCAGCAAAATGAAGAGACACAACCTACAGCAAATCCATTGTAATATCCTCTGTTTTCTATCACAGACTCATCTCTCTGCTTCTTGCTCAGAGAATACACATCTATTACTCGGCCTCAAATACAATGCCCTCATACAAAGAGAGGGGTTTCCTTTTAGTGCAAAAAACCCTAAACTAAACATAAGTTCTACTGTCACATCATCTGCCTAATGAACGACCTAGATTGATTAGAAATTACTATACTTTTACAAGGCAATTTTACATCTGTTTTTAGCTTCGGGGGTGCTACCCCCGAAACCCCTGCTAGGGGACCGCTGGCCCCCAGACCCCCCAGCCGGGGGGAATCGGCCCCCCAAACTCCCACAGGGGGGACAAGCCCCCCCCCCCGCAACCCCTCGCGTGGATGGGTGTACAAACTTCCTGGGGTATACATCCGGCTGAAACAAAGACCTATAAACAATCATGCTCCATACTCAACAAACTCCACCTTCATAGCCCTCATTCCCAAGGTGGATAAGCCTCAATCCTTTGATGACTTCAGACCCATCTCCCTATGCAATTGCATCTACAAGATTACCTCCAAGATAATTGCACTCTGCATTAAACCAATCTTCTCCAGGATGATCTCAAAGGAACATTTTGCCTTTCTCAAGCACCACCACATCCAGGAGGCTATAGGCATTGCTCAGGAAATGCTCCATTCCATAAAAACCTCATCAAAAAAGCAGCCATCCTCAAAATCGACTTATCCAAGGCTTTTGATAGAGTCAATTGAACTTATCTTCAGCTCATGCTCACACATATTCGTTTTCCTCACCAATTCATCAAGTGGATGGGGAGCTACTTCACTTTTGTTTCCTTCAGTGTCCTGATCAACGGGGCAACTTCCAATTTCTTCCACGCTGAAAGAGGCATCAGACAAGGCTGCCCTCTCTCCCCAATGCTTTTCTACTAATAATAGAAGAACTCAGCAGACTCATAAAATCAGCAAGGATCAATGACACACTGGGAGGAATGGAAATCAATGAAAGGACCACCATTTCTCACCTTCTCTTTGTTGATGATATTCTAATTTTTCTAAATGGATCCTACAAGGATACCTCTAGTTTCAAGGAAATCTTATCTCTCTTTTGTAAATCTATAGGAATGGAGCCAAACTTTGTCAAATAAAAAATCATTTTCAGTTCATGCCTCCTGAATGAACAAATATTTGCCTCCCAGCACTTCGGCTTTGTAAGAAAGGAGTTGGGTGATGGCCTGAAATACTTGGGATTCAGACTCAATCCAAATGGGTACCGCATTACATATTAGGCATGGATGGTAGAACCAATTGAAACCCACATAAACATCTGGCAATAGAAGTAGCTGTCTAGGGCTGGCAGACTCACCCTCATCAAATTGGTCCTTGAGGCCATTCTAGTCTACTATATGTCCCTGGCTTGGATCCTAAAAGGTATTCACTGCAGAATCAAGCAGCTCTGTTTTAGATTCCTTTAGAGGGACCAAAAAACAAGCAAAACTTTCGCCTGGGTCAAGTGGGAGAGGATAGAAAAACCAAAGAAATGGGGAGGTTGGGGCCTAAAGGAGCCCCAGGAGTTCGCAAAGGCCCTAGGCGAAAAGCTGGTCTAGCAAATAATTACCTCAAACAGCCTCTGGACAGAAGTGATTTACAACAAATATACTTATCCACAAATAATTTCAGATTGGCTTCGCATACCTAGCCACTACCATGTTGGAGTTGCAAACATCTAGAAGGCCATCACACACTCCATTGACATCATCAAACAAGGCCTGGCTTGGAGGGTGGGGGATGGCACCCAAATCAGAATCAGGGCTGATTCATAGGAAGGTAGTGGCAACACCCACATATTACCATATGAAATGAGGCAGGAACTCAGAGATGTTGGATACTCATACTTAGCCCACATGAAGGAGGAGGGGCGAGCTGAAAATTCTTATATACAATGGCGGACCTTTGAAAACTTGGGCATAAGTGACAGATGGAGCAGGGTTTGGTTAAAGTTCATGGGGGCTCTGGAAGAGCCAAACATCAAGATTACAGCAAAAGAAGATTTCTTAATTTGGGCTAAGGCTCCCAATGGAAACTACTCCCCCAAGACTGAGTTCGAGGCCATCATGGAAGCTCGAGAAAATGGCCCTCTACTCCGGTGGTGGCGCTCCATTTGGAAGCTGAAAGCCACTCAGAAAGCACGACTTCTCCTTTGGTCTATACTATCAAACAAAATCCCAACAGATCAAAACCTAACAAATCAAAATTTACATGGGCCTTCACGATGCAGCCTCTGTAAAATGGCGATCAAGGACACCTACCACCTTTTTCTCCACTTCTCTGTCTCGGCGAACATCTGGAGAATAACCACCACAACACTCATTGTTCCTCTTTGCTGGACTGGCCAAAATGTAAAGGATGCTTGGCAAAGCTGGTGGTCTAATACAGCCAGCTAGAAGCTAAAAAACATGCCTCCCATTATCTATTGGGGCATCTGTATTATCTGAAACCATAGAATCTTCCAGGACAAAGACATATTGGGAGCGGCTATCTGCAACCACATCCTGGCCACATACAACTATATCCCTGAAGATCAAGCACAGCGTCCCCCTCAGATAATAATCCCAGAAGTAATAGACAGAGGCCAGCCTTGGGCATACTTTGATGGCTTGGCCCAACCGGAGAGGGTTATGGAGGAGGAGTTGTCCTACACCTAAACGAGTAGGTGAGCTTCAAAATAAAAGTGGGACTAGGGAGAGGCATAAAGAATTTTGCGAAGCTAAACAGTCTCAGACACCTACTCCTCTTTGCCAAGGAAAAACATTGCCACAACATACAAATCTGTGGAGACTCTCAGCTCATCATAAATTGGATAAATGGGACTTATAATTGTCACTTGCACACACTTAGAGACTTGGTGGAAGAAGCCATTGATTTGAAATCATAGTTTGAGTCTTTTGTCTACTCTCATGTCTACAGGGAAAGGAATGAAGTTGTTGATCTTCTTTCCAAAGAGGTCGCACAACTAACCCGAGGATAGTGGATAACCCAAGAGTACAGGTATGGAGACTTTTTCCAGATCTACCACAAGCCTTTCATCGACAAGGCGGTTCACCTATAGGACTGATCAAAATGATCATCCTAGTTTTTGTTTTTGTTTTTATTTTTTGCTCTACAGTTTTTAACATTACAAATACAGCTATGGTTATTTTGATCCTTCAATTTTAATGAAGGAATATGTACATATAATGCTCATAACATCTAAACTGAACATCTGAACTGACTCACCACATGATAGTAGTGAAAGCATTGCTATAATGCTAGCATACAACTTTTAATTTTCTTAAAATCTTAATGAAAATTACGCATTTTTCCTTGGAAAAAAAGAGCACACAACAATGGTTGGAAATATAATCTTTAAGGGATTATGTGAAATTGTATTATTCACTTGATAAGAAGGAAAAAAGTTTGAAGTCAAAACAAACAATTATGAGAAGTCCAATGGACTTTTTGGAATATGAAACTAAGGGTTATAAAAACTTGTGTTTATATGTATATTTGATTAATAGTATCTAAGTCACACCTTATCAAATTTGTCTTTTAATTTTCTTTAAGATAACAGTGTTATCAGAGCCATGTGTATGGCCTTCCTCAAGCATGAGTTTTGTGTTCTTCTTTGACCTAGGTGCTCCTCCCAACCTCTACTGTAGAGATCATTCCTTACATATAAACTATTTTTTTCCTTTCCAGTATATTTGGTAATAGGTTAGTATTATTTTCAATGATTCTCATAATGAAGTCTTAAATGAAATTCTACTCCAAATATTAATTTTTATAGAGCAAATAATAAAAACCAAATGCAAGAAAATACTATAGACACTTTTTTTTGTAAATTATTTTTTTGTATTACCTCATAATATCATAAAATAAAAATATATTATTTAACTAGACAGCTTAAAAAGAGTTCATTATAGGTGGTTTCAATCTTCCCGAAGGGAAACTAGATATTTTTAATTACCTACAAAATAAATAACTTGTCCAAAATATTGAGAATTCAATAGGGCAATGGATATGTTAATTCTCTTAACTTGATAATTGTTTTTGATAGCTTTTACTTATTAGCTTTGTTCGTTATTATTCCAATGTGCAATACATCAAACAGCTACCAAAAATAGTAAGAACAATGACACCGTATATAGGCTACAAGCTAGGGCCAAAGCCCCTCCTCTTTAGGGGAAAACTCGTAAATCTCTTTTTTATCTTTCAGATATTTCAATTGACAAGTACCATGACCTATTCTCAGCCAAATACCCTCCAAGATCAAGTCTACCACAGCCTCTTTCTACAATATCTTCGACATCCTAATGGATCTGAAATTTTGCTCCCCATCAACTGTTGTTGCTTATCTAGGAGACTTCGATCTCCCTCTAATAGCCTTCCTCTTGAATTTGCTTGCCTTGACTTGGGTCCTAGGGCTAGTAAGAAGCCCTAAGAGACCTTCATTAGCCTTCCCTTCTCTTTTGATTCAAAGATCGAACCCCAGAAGATCCAGCATACAAACCCTAACTTCGATCTTCCCAGAAGAATAGATAAGGCCCAAAGACACTTCAACTTCTTTGACTACCTCTTCTTCATACTTCCTTCTTCTACTTCTTCACATAAGAGATGAAACATAGTTACCTATCAAACAAGAAAATTACCTAGTACCCATTTTTTTTAAGGTAACAAAAAAAGCACCCGATTTTGAAAATTGGTTATTCAGAAAAAACTTTTTCTTTTTTAACATATTTTTGGCACTTGCAATTTTCTTAAGAACAAATTTTTTTTAGATGTGACTGATTTTCATGTTGATTTTGGAAAGCGTTGAACTAGCATCAACCCCCTTTTTGACACTTTACATTTTCTAATGTCTTCTTCTTTCCTGAGATATTTATTTTTAAGTGTGTTTATCTATTTGTCTTTTTTTATTTTTCTTTGCATTTTTTTTGTAATAAAATCTTATTTTTTAAGTTAGTTAAAGAAATTTAAAAAGGTTGATATTTTAAAGTTAGGATTTTCTATATGATTATGCATTGTTAACTGATATTTTAATGCACGTCAAATAATTGTCGCTAAAACACCAATATTTTTAAACATATGACAAAAAAAATACATATTTTCAATATAAATACAATGAAAAAAATACACATTTTGAGAATTTTTGTTAAAGTGACATGTTAAATAAACAATTTTTATGGGAAAATCATAACAAAAAAACTTTAAAAAATTAGCATTTTTATGAATTTTATGTCAAAAATGAACAGTAACCACTGTTTTTTTTAGAAATACAAATATTAAACATATAATAACAATAATGAAATACTCATTCTTCTTCCATTACCTAACAAATTAGAGAAAACTTCAAACATCAAAACATTTTTTTTTTAATTAACTCAAAAAAAAACATATACAAAAACCAAATTAAAAGCTAAAAAAGAAAAGAATTACAATAAATTAATATGTGTATAAAAAAAAGATATTTATATATATAATATAATATTATACATTACTATATATATATATTATAATATATATATATTATATATATATCGTATAGTATATATATATATTAAAAACAACATAAAAATAGAAAATCCATTTTTTGCAAGAGGGTTTGAAGTAGAGCACAAGGGCGTTTTGCCAAGAATGGCGGTCTTGGGCAAGTGTAACCCCAACAAGAAGATGCAGCAGAACGGCGCACTGTTTGCTTGGGTAGTTGGCTCCCAGATGGATGAACAGCTACTTGACTACACTTCTGACTCCCTTGTTGTTGAGGATATTTGGGTCAATTTCTCCCGACCGGCTCCAGCATTAACTATACCGATGATAACCAGTTTACCGGTCACAGGGGTTGAGGCAGTTATAAATCAAATGGAAGATATGGTGGTCTCTCTACAGACCCTAGAATCAATTCCAACCCCGATAGTTATGGAAGGAATATTCATCCCCAAAGAAGGCCCGAAGTTACCCTTCCTACCCATTCCTTCCCCATTGGACCTGAACATATGGTCGCATGCCTTCCCAGCAACAAAAATTACCCAAGGTGGTGCGAGTGTTTCAGGAGAAGTATCGAGTAACGTGGGTCAAACAGCACAAGGATTGTCGCCTAAACAAGTAGGAATCCTTGGGACTGCCACCTTCTATACAGCATTCCAACTAGTCAGCTCGGCCCCTCCTTTAGGCTGCTTCATTGGCATTCCCGGACTGGACCACGCTTCGAAATGAGATCGTTCTGATTCAAAAGACATTGACCTTGAGGAAGGAGAGCTAGCAGCTAAAGCACGGCCAAAACATCCAAAAAAATCAAGGAATTCAAAAATCAAAGAAAGGGATAGGTCGCTAAACTTCGAAGAATTAATCTCTATGGCTCAAGTGGTCCTCACGGAGAGAACAATGTTAGTTGGAAGGGTGAGAGGCCGAAATTACTCCCCGATACGCCTTCAAAAGTGGACAACAGAAATTTGGGGGAATATCCTCATACATCTCTCAGGTATCCTCTCGCTTTCCAGGGGCTGGTTTGCTCTGATTTTCGCTCATCCGGACCAGGTAGATTGGGTCCTCACGTGATACCAGCACATCGAGATGACACCAGTGCTATTGAAGAGATGGTCATCAATGTTTGACCCATAAAAGGAAAATCATGGAGCGGGGCCAATCTGGGTCCAATTTCCTTCTCTCCCGTTACAATTTTGGGGGGGAAGAAATCTTCAAGGTAATAGGATATGATTTGGATGTCTATCTAAATCATGATAGAACCTACCAAGACACGGGATGCCTAGCATTGGCACGTATTCTAGTGCATCTAGATACTAGAGAAGGTCTGGTAGAGAGCTACCTGCTTTAGACGGGAAACATCACTCGGAGGAAAATCCTAGATTACAAAGGCATTCCCTTCCGTTTCCACAAATGTAATGAAGTGGGGCATTTATACAAAGGTTGTCCAAGAATTTCAGGGCAAAATCAGATACCGGCGAAAGTGTTGGTCTCAGCCTCCACTCAAACTCTGGATTGAGATTTCGATTCTCAATTGGACCTCCAAGAAAGTACTATGCCCTCTAGTCTGACTCCGCAGCAGGCCATAGCTCACCATTTCGCAAGGGCATCAGATCGTGTTGCGTGTGGAGCATGATTGTTCAGAGGTCTTTGTTTCAGTCGGATGTATACCACAGGAAGTTTGTACACCCCTCCATGCGGGGGGGTGCGGGGGGGGACTTGTCTCCCCCGCGGGGGTTCCAGGGGGCCAATCCCCCCCGGCTAGGGGGTTCGAGGGCCAGCGGTCCTCTGGCAGGGGTTTCAGGGGCAATGCCCCCTAAGCTAAAAACAGATGTAAAATTGCCTTATAAAAGTATAGTAATTTCTAGTCAATCTAGTCTGTTCATTAGGCGAATGATCTGACGGTAGAACTTATGTTTAGTTTAGGGTTTTTTGCTCGATAAGGAAACCCCTCTCCTTGTATGAGGGCATTGCATTGAGGTTGTGTAATAGATGTGTATTCTTTGACCGAGAAATAGAGAGGTGAGACTGTGAGAGAAAACAGAGGATATTACAGCGGAGCTGTTGTAGGTTGTGTCTCTTCATTTTGTTGGATAATAGAAAGGAAGAACTAGTTATTCGGGGTGGACGTAGCCCAAACTGCGTGAACCACGTATATCTGTTTCTCTCTGGTTTTATGCATTTTCTGTGTTTATATTTATGAAATATTCTATGTGTTACATTGCTCTGTAATATATAATTTTCTAACAACTCGTATCAAAGTCGAAGGTCTATTTGGTTGATAAACTCGTAGGAAAGAAGGGTTCCTCATTCGAGTGGGAGCAATGGCGGAAGATGGTAAGGTTAGGGTCGACAAATTTAACGGCCAAAACTTCTTGTTGTGGAAGATGCAGATGGAAGATTATTTGTATCAGAAATATCTGTACCTACCATTTGGCGGAAAAACAAAGATGTCGACAGGTATGACAGATGAAGAATGGAACCTTCTTGATAGAAAGGCACTCGAAACAGTACAATTGTGCCTCGCAGCGTCGGTCGCCTTAACATTTTGAAGGAAACAATGACAGAGGGTTTGATTAAGGTGTTGGAGAAACTATATGAAAAACCCTCGGCCTGAAACAAGGTATTTCTTATGAAACATTTATTTAATATGAAGATGTTGGAAGATGGATTTGTTGCAGACTATTTAAATGATTTTAATACTGTTACAAGTCAGTTATGTTCTGTAGGGGTAAACTTTGATGATGAAGTTAGAGCTCTATTATTCTTGTGCTCATTCCCAGAAAGTTGGAATGGTTTAGTAATGGCCATTAGTAACTTTGTTTCTAGATCTAGTACTTTAAAGTTTGATGATGTTATCGGTGCTATCCTTAGCGAGTAAATGCGATGGAAAAGCTCCGGTGAGACACCGGGTAATGTTTTAAGTGCAAAGTCTAGGGGAAGAAAAATGGAAAGAGGAAAGGGCTCAGGATATTGTAGTAAATCAAGGAAAGGTAGATCCAAGTCCAGATTAGGGTTAGTGTGTTGGAAATGCGGAAAGAAAGGACACCTAAAAAAATACTGTAGATCTCGGAAGGGAAAAGAAGGAGATGCACAATAAGAAAACAATCATGAAGAAAATGTGACAAGTGAGGTGTTACAAGATGCTTTCATTCTTTCTTTTGAAAATATTACTGATTCTTGGGTGGTAGTTTCAGGGGCCTCATTCCATGCCACACCCAATAAGAAATATTTTCATGACTATGTTCAAGGATATTTTGGACAAGTTCGTTTGGATGATGATAAACCCTATAAAATTGTTGGAATGGGTAAGGTTCTTGTAAAATAGCAAAATGGAAACCAATGGCTACTAAAGGAGGTAAGGCATGTTCCAGATCTGAAGAAAAATCTGATTTCAACAGGCAGTTAGGCGGTGAAGGTTGTGTGACAACTTTCACAGATAAAGCTTGGAAGGTCACCAAAGGAGCCCTGGTAATAGCAAAAGGCGAAAAGGTTGGTACATTGTATTTATGCAATGGTATTTCTAACCCTGTTAATGCTTTAACTTCTAAAGGAGCAGATGCAACATTATGGCATCATAGGCTTGGACACATGAGTGAAAAAGGGATGGAGATTCTTCACTCAAGGAATTTGTTGTCGGGTTTGAAGAATGTTGATTTGGACTTCTGTGAGAATTGC
>APFE030963467.1:0-16626 GCA_000404065.3 Pinus taeda | reverse complement strand
TTTTATGTTTTAATATATATTTTTATTTACGTATTATTATCTTTTTAATTTGTTTTAGTTTTTTCTTTTTCAATGTTTTCATATTCTCAATATATTTGATTAGATATATATGTCAAAATAAAAAGTATGTAGGAGAACAATTTTGTGTGGATGGTGTACTTCTTTTATGGTCGATGGAATTGTGGAAACTACAAAAAAAAATACGTAATCTTCAATATGTTTATTAGTTTTGATTTATTAAATTCAAAAGAAATATAATTTTAATAATTAATATTATTATTTATTTTACTATTATATATAAAATTAAATTAAAATATATATATTTCTGAATCAATTAAAAATTTATATTATTTCTGAATCTTGAAATATAGTTTTTTTAAAAACAATTTGCAATTCTCAAAATTTTAAAATTATTTTAAATAAAATATTTACACAAATTTCCAAAAGAACAAATATCTTAATACAAAGAGTATAAAAACTTCAAAATCACATATAAGTTCATTTGTTTTGTAAAGTTTGTCATTCATCGTAACTGAAGGGTTAAGCGTTTCCTATCTAGCGACTTAATACATTATATAAAAAAGACATTATATTTAATAATTGTTACTAATATGATAAACTTAAAATAAAAATAAATTAATATAAATTAAAATGGTAATATTTTTTTTAAAGGAATATTAACACTTGTTGAATTTTAAGGCTTTTTATAGAGGTGATATTTTTATCCTTAATGTCATGCCTGAAAATCCTTGGAATTTTTAGGTTTTTTAGAGTCATAATAGTTTATCTATAATGTCATTAATAAAAGATGTTGAGAATTTACCCTCCTCACAAAAAAAAAAAAAAGCAAACAAACAACACTTCAATTTTTAAAAAATATTGAAAATTAACTCTAAAAAAAATGTTATTCCAACATCAACACTTTTCGTTTTCAAGGTGTGTTTTCATGTTTTTTTTTTTGTTAGATTTCTCATTTTGAGGTAATAGTTCTTGTTTGATTGGTAACTTTGTTATGAGAGAATGAGTGATCCAAATGAAGGACGATTTCTTCTTATATATAGGCTTCCTCAAGGGTGGACGTGGCTCTTCATGTAGGTCGACTTGACAGTTCATTAGGCCAACTTGATCTTGGAGGTATTTTGACAATTTAAAGACAAAATAAATTTTTCTTTACAATTTACAATGTGCCCATAGGGTCTTCACTATATGACAATGACTCTTAAACCTGGACAAACCCTAGAATCACTCAATGGGTGCTTGACCTATAAAATAAAATAACTTAAGCATGAAACACATGCTCCAGTAATAATAATAATTTATTTTCCATTTTATATTTACAAGAATACATTTCATACTTATGAAGATCGAACCTAGTTACACATTTTCAACACAAAAACCTAACATCTTCAAGAAAACTAGTTTATCCATTACAATACTATAATATAAAAAAACTATCATTATGCATTCCAAAGAGTTAGAGTGTGAGGAAGTAATAGGCATTAGGTCTTTGGCATTGGAACCTAAAGGAGTTGGAGAGTCAAACTCACACTAGAGGTGACTCTCTAAATATGCTAGCCTAGCATACAGACTTTCCAAGAAAACATGTTGGTTTCTCTGAGCACGTTTAGTGTATTCCAAACTAGAAAGGATATTGTACATTTCCTCATGTTTTTCTTTTAAGACCCTACACAGCAGGGCCTTCATAAGCCAATGAAGAGATATGGAGTTAAGGTATTGCTTCCTTCTTCCCCTAGTGTGACCATGGTCAGGACCTAATGAGAAACTTCCCTAAGTATCTCTGAATTTGAAAAATATTAGTGTTCCATAGCAGCGACAGATTCAAGTTGACATATCGCATTGTAAGTTTCTGGGGGAAAGTCGAATGGTAAGTGTCAGCAGCTTCCTGCACTTGTTGTTGGGCACGATTTTGACCTTAGGGGCCACGGCCACCCCCTCTACAATGGTTGTGCATACATTGTTATGGCACGCTACACGTAAGGGTCGCACGCCAAGGTTCCACACAAAATTTACCCGTGACAGGGGAATGGAGGTATAAAATAACCAATTCAAGCCGCAAAAGGGAGTGCAATAGGTAGACCTCGAGACTAGTGTGGGACAGGATAATTGTCAGACAAAGAGGTAGAAGAATCACCATAGACCAAGGGAAACCTCAAGTTGTTGGCTTTAAGTCGCCCACCAGATGACCATAACCAAATCAAAACAATAAAACCCAAAAAAAAGAGACCAAGCAGCTTATTAAAATATGAATTGACAATACAGGTGAAGGAAGAAAGATTTACCCTTGACAAGCTATATGTTGAAGATTCGGGTCTTAAAGGATGAAGGGTTGGAGGAAAATCCAATGACCCAACACCTCGAGGAGCACTCTATTTCCAGCAATGAGCTTCTATAATACAACCACCTCCCCACTCATGCACCAAGCTCCCTGCTCTCCATTATCCTAAATTCAAGCTCACACCCAAGTTCAGATACCACGCAGCGAAAAGCAAGTTCCACCAGAATCACACCAAGAGGGAGCATAATAGAATTTGATAAAATAACCTCCATATGGTTAGGGTTTGGCTCCCTACCGCTTGCAATTTCCCTAAGCGATCTCCCCCCCCCCCCCCCCCTACAGCAGGGAAATAAGTTTTTTCCTTCCACTTTGGCGCTAAGACTAGGTTACAATGCCAAAACAGAGAAATGGAGGGTTGCTAACCACGTTTGTATTCGTGATGAGGGTTCACATGTTTGTGCATGCAGGGGGATGGTTGTGCCACCCCCTACATTAATGATCACCCCCAACCCTTCGACCTTCATCAATTTCCTACCCTATTGGAGAACTATAAACATTGACTTAAATTACCACTACAAGGCTCAGTATAAAAGATTTGTATATTAATTAATATAAACAAAAAACAATATTATTTACAAATTATTTATAAAATGATAGTTATATATTTGCTTTATTTATTTCTATAATGTCGGACTTATGATTTTAAAGATTTTTACACTTTAAAAGTTTACTTCAAAATTAATTTTTTATGAAAGTTTTTTTTCATATAGTGATTGAGATGTGTTTTTTTATTAATAATTATTTGTTTTGAATTGGTATACATTTTATATATTTCATTTTTTTATTAATATTTTTGTGCTTTTAGAGTTATGAGGATATTTTAAGACAAGATTGTAATACATTTTCTTAGGAAAAAAATAGATCAAATAATTGTAAAAAATAATATAATTTATCTATCATTCAAAAAGTAGGGATGTTTAGTCCAAGATGTAAGTGTGTACAACACCTTAATGGAATTATATAAATAAGACATAGTCTTAGTGTTTTGTACGTGAATTTTGTAAAATAATGTCATTTTTATTAAGAAGGTAGTGTTTTTAGTATGATGTTATAATTATTTAAATTTATCACTCAAAAAATAGAAATGTTTAGTCCAATATAAGTGTGTACAACACCTTAAAAGGAATTATATAAATAAGATATAATCTTAGTGTTTTGTATGTGAATTTTTAAAACAGTCATTTTTATTAAGAAGGTAATGTTTATAGTATAATACCGTATTATTAAAATAAGATAAGGCATGATCTTGAGATAATATTTATCTTCTAACAATATTCTTTTTTTTTATTGGATAGTGATTTTTATCTCTTAACATTTAATTTTAAAATGGATATCTACCATATATCAATATTACTATGTTTTAAAAATGTGATGTTATTATGTGGAAATTCCTCTTTGTATTTCATAACATGCATGTGCGCTCTAAATTAGTTTGTAAATAGAGTGAAAGTGATTTTGAGTTTTGAATAACCAAGCTTGAGAGAGGTGCAAAACACTAATGTAGAGCATTAAAGCTAATTCAATAACAGTTTATACACCTTTAACACTTCGTAAGATTATATTGTTTGTATATTGCTTTTTAGAATTTTCCTCAATGTTCAAGGTCAATTAAAGTAGTTTTTAAAGGACAGTTCATTAAATAAAAAATTGTCCAAATGGTGTAATCAAAAAGAATTGTACTATAAGGATGTCCAACTCAAATGGAAATGTAAAAAGATCACAACATTCCAAATGTACAGGGATAGAATTCAAAAACTAAAGTTCATTAATATTATGTCTAAAAGAAATGAAAAATGTTGTCTAATAACGGTAAGAAACACACATCAATTTTTTCCTAACAAAAAACACATCAATTTTTTCCTAACAAAAAATGTTGTATATGGAAAATTTATGACCTTACAATACATTAATAGAATAACACTATTAGCATTTTAACAAGTTATCACTTCAGAAATCCATGAACTTTTGAACAAGTTCACTTCAAAAGTTCGTTCATTAACATTTGAACAAATTGTCATCTTAGAAATTCGTTAATAGATTGGCATCATTTGTATTCAAAGACATTGAAACCACAATGAGAAGTGAATTGAAAGGGAAATTTTTAGGTGTTTTTCATAAATATGCAAATATAATCAAATTATTTTTCCGTTTGATACTCTTAAGTCATATTCGAATGAGGTAATCACTATAAATGGTTTTGAGAGCAAGTTGTTGTCACGGGAATTTTTCGTGGGGGCATTACTTTTCCAAGGGATATAGTCAATGCTCCCTTTAAATGGACTGTATACAGGTTTATATTAAAAATGTGAAGATCTAAAATGGTAAGTAGTTAAAACATGACCTGCAGAGTAAGAACCAACCTCCCCCAATCCATGCAATGCAAAAGGGAAAAAAGTTCAAGAGAAATGCATGTCAAGCAGCTATATGTGTCCAGCATGTAAGGGATTTCCTAGTTGGATGGCTTGCATGACCCTCAATGTCAATGTATCACATTAAGATTTCCACAGCATGTCGTAAAGCGCTAAGCCCATTCTTCCAGAGGTGGTCGCCATCAATGTGGTGGTGTTGAAGTAGTTCAAATAGATATTGAATAAACTTAATGGTAAAAATTATGTTGTCTAAAATTTTAAAGAATAGTTTTATTGTGAGCCCTGTAATATATTTAAGTTAAAAAAAAAAGAAATCCAAAAATATGCGTATAAAAAAGCATAATACAAGAACAAAGTATCACTTAAGTGCATGTTAATTTGCAAGATATTCCATATGTATTATATGAAAATACTTCCCTAATAGTGTGACAAAATTGAAGCCCATTTATGCCACTGCCAAGCTAACCAAAGTTTTGATAATGTTTAGAGTTATTAAGAAACATGATTTTTAGAAATTTGTAATTATTCTAGTAATACAAAAGATCTCATTTATTGAGAATAATTATTCTAGTAATACAAAAGATCTCATTTATTGAGAACATCATCAAGCCAACTTGGGAAAGATCTCATTTATTGCCAACGTCATCAAAAGTCAACTTGGGACTCAGAAGTTTGTTCACCCTAACTTTCTAAGTATTATATTTTTGAACTGTAATAATAATAATAAAAAATCACGTTTTGCATTTGGCCAGCAACATAGAGAGAATTTTACTATAAAAAGGTGCATGGCAAGCAAGCCTCATAGTTAGAGTTAGACCACAATGATCCCCTTAGGGTAACTTTGACATGGGATGATTCAAAACATTCCAGGATGTTTATCGATTATTTCTCGAGGACAATATTGTCATGTTGAGAAAAATAGAACTTATAGGTACACCAAGTGTTCATTGCTCAAGGGTATGGTTGAAATATAAAGTGCGAACAAAGTGAAAGTCGTCAAAAATAGCAATGGACTGGTTTCCTCGTGGGTAAAACGTCTGGCATTTACAACAAAGTAGCTTATTCATGTATTGCTCAACAAAATGGTGTTGAAAAGAGGACCAAAGCTATACAAAAAACATGTTCAAAGGTAAGAATCTTACAAATGAATTTTGGGTTGAACTAGTGCACACCATGGTATATCCGGGAAGGGAACAAAAATTGCCAGAAGCATACCAAGGCATGTGAGTGGACTAGAGAAATCAAGAGTGAATCATCTCATAGTGTTTGAGAATGCAAGTATATTTTTTATGGTCATACTCTAAAAGAGAGATTGAAGGAAAAAACAAGATTGAAGAATCTCAACATGTACAAGCTCTTTTATTTAGAGAGTAAGGGCACAGTAGTTAGAAAAAATGGCATATTCAATGAAGACTATATTTTTTATGGTCATACTCTAAAAGAGAGATTGAAGGAAAAAACAAGATTGAAGAATCTCAACATGTACAAGCTCTTTTATTTAGAGAGTAAGGGCAGAGTAGTTAGAAAAAATGGCATATTCAATGAAGACTATATTTTTTATGGTCATACTCTAAAAGAGAGATTGAAGGAAAAAACAAGATTGAAGAATCTCAACATATACAAGCTCTTTTATTTAGAGAGATTGAAGGAAAAAACAAGATTGAAGAATCTCAACATGTACAAGCTCTTTTATTTAGAGAGTAAGGGCAGAGTAGTTAGAAAAAATGGCATATTCAATGAAGACTATATCAAAGATAACCTAGACCAGATTGATAACTTGTAGCCTATTAAAGAGATCCACTTTAAGAAGGTTTGTCAAACAAAGCAATATAAGTTGATAAATAAATCAATGATAAATGAGAAGGTGGTGAAGATGATGCAAGTGCTGAAAGGCTCGTAGTGATTGGACATATTCTTGACAGAATTAAAGCAACAGGAATCATCTCAAAAATGAAGGAAACAATTTGTCAAAAAGATGACAATGGTTAGCGTTAAAGCAGGCAATGTATTCAGCTCTTCAGAGCAAGTAAATTATGCTCAGTTGAATTTTCAAATTTATTTTAACGTCCAGTTGAATTTTCAAATTTATTTTAACGTCTAGTTGAATTTTCAAATTTATTTTAACACGTGTTTTAAAACATACATGGAAAGAGAAAATAGAACATGTGTGGAGGTTGCCTAAGTGGAAAAGTACATATAGTAGCAAATGAGTACACTGGCCATTCAGTTAAAAAATATGTAACAAGGTTAGGCAAAAAGAAGGTTCACAATGAAGCTAGACACTGACATTAAAGAAATTTATGCACCAATGACAAAGGTTAATATTATAATTGTGTACATAACAATTCAACTCACATTTACCAATCACCACATAGTTGTCAAGTATCATTTTAAAAGGAGAAAAATGTGTTAATGCAACAACCCCTTCATGCAAAAAGTCAAAAATACATTGTATTCGATAACTTCTAAGTCCCAAATCCTAATATCAAGAGAGAAATTAGCACCTAGAGTGAATAGGATTAAAATTAACAACACGTTCTATAAATTAAAAACCATGATGTTGAATATTGCAACTAATTTTTTCTATTAATGTTATCATTATTATGCATGCCAATATAAAGAGCTGATCGAAGAATTATAATGTCAATACAATAAATGGGTTGAAATAGCATATTTAATCATGTTTCCCTGTAATTTACTCGTGAATATATGAAAGATAGTTTAAAACACCACCATCCCAGATTAAATATGTATATGAGATGCAAAAAAATATTTGATGCGCTTAAACGCAAGTACATACCAATCCCTACAAAGAAATGGAGTCATCAAGTCCAAAGATTTGTGTCCAGATGATGCAACATTGTATAGGGAACGAGTAGGGAATCTGATCCGTCTTACGTTCTACTAGACTAGATTTAATTATGCAGTTGGAACTGTCTTAGAAATGTTTCTAAATCCTGAAGACATATAATGTAGTTGGAACTGTTTTACAAATGTTTCCAAATCCTTAAGACATACAATGGGAAGCAACAGAGGGTTCTGAAGTATATGAAAGATACACTACCTTATAAAATCGAATATGGGCAAGGCAGTAAAGTTGGTTTTGCACAGGCTCAAATTGACCGAGTTGCATATATTTAAGGTAAACAAATAGATACATAAAGCCATTCCATCTGGATTTAGGGAAATTTTTCATCGCTTGGTATTTGGATTTAGCCAAAAATTCCATAGCTTTCGTATTTGGAATTCGGCAGAAATTCCATAGCTTGGTAAGACACAAATAATTACTACATTCCAGAAGCATAGTACAAAGTCCCTATCAATATGGTGTGTAGAGCAATATGGCTTCAATAGATTCTGGGAAACATGAACCTTTCACAAACTCCAGTCGTGCCCCTTCATTCCCCAGGAATAAGTTTATCTTGTGTTCAGCTCGCACATCAGCATTTTTTACAGATTGTTGAACCTGTCTTTTGCTGCAATCACTGGACATAACTCCGAAGCAACTATTGTTTTTAGACATGTCAAATCCATCATAATAAAACCAATAAAGAGCACACACTCGTTATCTACATTATTTTTCAATACTAGTGGACAAATCCAAAATAGAGAAGACTTTATGATCTCCGACACTAAACTCAATGTAGGCTTCAGCATTTTTTTAGCAGTTACCCAAACAAACTTCAGCATATTTTAGCCTCATTCAATAACAAACTTGAGCATAGATTTCACATATTTTAGCAAATATTACAATGGATTTTGTCGGTTGCTTAAGCATGTAACATGTATATATATGGGTAGGTACAATTCAATAGTCCACATTAAAAAGATTTAAATAATATTTTTGTAAGTAAATTGAGTTCCAACGTAATGTCTCCAAATAAATTCAAAAACAGAATATGGAACAAAATTCTGATTTTACTGTTGAAATTTATTCCCTTGATACATGAACAAGCCACGAGATCGAAATACCATTAAAGAATTCTGGACAACCAATTCATCATTTAATGTTTCCTTCCAACATAAAGTGTCAAGATAAACCAAATTTCCGACAAGAAATACCTCTGGACTCTTATTTTGTTGTTCATCACATCCACTAATGATTCAAAGCAAAGCCAATAAAGACAGATTGACCATAATCAACCAGATGCTGTTTTCTTTTGCTGGAATACCACTGCAAAGATTGGAACACCAACACCAATACTAAAACAGGTCCACACAGCTATACCCATCTTCAGCTTTTGATGCTTCATCCTGTCCAGGTTATACATGTGCTCTGCGTGAAGATAAAACGGCTCTGAATGCTCACCGTGTTCTGCCATTTTCTTGCATCCTGTTGAATGTACCGATCGGGAAACTGCTTCACAGTGTAGGTTTAGAACACAATACAGAGGTTGCAGGATATGAAACATTTACAATTGAATAGTTCAAAACACACCAATAATTTAACAATCGACATTTCACATACTGGACTATATGCTGTGTTAGAAAGAAGTTAGAACGACTAGTAAATTTCATGTTTGACTAATTATATTTATATAGTATATGTAATGACTACCTTCACCAAGAGATTACTTAACATTTTGGCATTCCTATTATGTGAATGTATATGGCAAGCCTGAATGGACATCTGGGAAAATTATAGTTCCTTTATACTTACCACAGCCACAACTGAAAAGGCACTTCACATTCTACAATTTTGGTCATTATGCAAAAATTACATAGAATGGAGATTTTTTAAACACTGGTTGCAGAAAGTAGATAGAATAAAGACTTTTTTGGCAACTGCTGCCTGCAAAATAAATCTTATTTGCCACAGTCTATGTTACACCAAGTTTCAGGGGCTTGGGAAGAGGGGAGGGACGAGGGAAGGATTATGATCAAAGTCTCATGCTTAAGACCATTTGTCACTTGGCATATATCCTTGAAGGAGTTGACTTCTTTCTAAGATTATCCAACCTGTTGCAAGACCCCAGTAGATGCCCTTTTGAAGTCAAATAGTTGAACTAAAGAGCAGAAGAACCGGACTCTGCAATACTGAAAATATTTTCAGAAAATTTGGAAATATCCCTCATCTCTTCTGCACTGTAGTTTCAACATCTGTGAAAAGTTATCTACATTACATCTCTGTAGCCCGTGAAGCTTATATTAATTTAGTATCCAGCGTTACATTAAGTGACATCAAAATTGCAAGGCCTGTATTCAGAAACAAGATTAGTGCCAAATACATTGCAATACATAAGAAAAACTCCAGGAGTGGTGGGTAATACATTGGCACAATGGCCAAATTGCACAATACATTTTTTTACACTTTTCACAGCTAGGAATGTTGGATATATTTACATATCGATATATGCATTGCAGCATGTAACTTCTTGTATATTTCAGTTTCTTGCACTGAGTGCCATGCATATATATCTTCTATGTAGCTAGTTCAGATTGAAAAGTTGGCCCCAGATCTCTATAAAATCTGGTAAGATATTGACATTGCCAGCCAACCTTTACCTCAATCACTGGAAGGGATTTATGAGGTTTAAAAATTGATTCTCTGTGCTGTCAATTTCTGTAAACCACGCCCTAGAATTGGATCAAGACGAATCACTTTGGACATCATTTACCCTCAAAACAGTATCTGGTCATCAATTTCTGTTTTAAGAAACTTGACTTCTGGTCTGTCTCTGAAAAATTAAAATTTAAAATCCATGACTAAGAGACAGTTTTCTCTGAAGCAACTTATCTTTGTGAGTTCAAATTTTCAGGTTCTTGGTTGCCAGAAGTTTGAGAGCTCAGGCAGGACGCTGGAATCTCGTGCAAAACTAAGTTGCACGAAACGAAGAAACGGGTACGAGTTTCCGAAACGGGAAGCCATACGAAACGCGACCTCCCCAAATTTGGAAACGGGGAAATCGAATATATATTATATTATATATTTGAAAAATAGTTAAATATATATATATGTGCAATCATAAAGCAATAAATGATACATTATAATTTATTACACTTAAACATAAGATTTAATTTTACATCACATTTACTCAGAATGATCACCAATAATGAAATAAAAATAATCCGAATATCTCAAAAGCAACCTTTATTATATATCCAAATCTCAAATCAGCCTTTATTTAATTAATATATGAGGCTGCAAGTACAATAAAGACTATAAGGCTGCAAGAATAGAGATCCAAATCAGGATTTTCTGCATCTACATCCCATTCCTTTAGAAAGGACCGATTGTTTGTATTGGGAGTCTCCTCCTACAATAGTTGAACGACCTTAGTGCTCTTGATTAAATACACGTTTCAATACCCTAGTACCTTACAATGATCTTTGATTATTTGGGAGTTCCCCCTGCATAGAGGGCTTGGTTCTCTTGAATTAAATACAAGTTCCATAACCCTAGTACATGATAAAATCCATGGAAACATTGCAATCCCTCCAATCCTGAAATCCTGAAAAACAAATAAGTCTGCTGGATTTTGAGTGAGATCTAAAATTCTACTTTCTCCATATGAAATCCAATGACGGCAAAACCACTCTCAAACATCCTGAGTCATTTCATGGTAATGTTAAAAATTTAAGTAAAAGGATGATATTCTCCTTTATTTTTCATTTTCATCCTTTTACTTTAAGAATTTAACATTAACATGAACTGCATATCAACACTAGGGCAAAAAATCACTTTTATAACTTTAGACACGCATCTAGAAGCAACAAGAAGTCACTAACATACCCTAAAAGTAAATTAAAAAACAAATTAAAATAAAAATAAATAAAAATAAAAGTTAATGAGGAAACGTGGATTGTATGGCCGTGAAAAGCGTTTCCAGACGTACTGGCCACGTTTCCGTTTCGGGAAACGTGACAATACGGCCAGAAACGCGTTTCACGATCATACCAAACGTGTTTCCGTGTTTCGTACCTGTTTCCGTATGGAAACAGACCTCTATACCACGTTTCCTGCAACATAGGTGCAAAAATAGTAAGGGCTTTCATTAAGAAATAGTTGATTAATGACTTGCACGACTTCTTAGGTAAATATTCGGAATATATTGTGAATAATGAGTTGCAGCTAAGAACTTCCATTAATCAGCAAAGCAAATCTTTCAAGCTAGATAGGGCAAACAGAGGAAGAATTGAAGTTTGTAAGTGATAGCAAAAAGGTGGCCAAAAGCAAAGGATGCTTCGAAGAAGAGGAATTATTCTTACAAGCAATTAAGCAGCAGAGCATAAAGAGAAGCAAGCAACAGAAGAAGATGGGACTCCATCTGGTTCCTGGTTGCTAGAAGTTTGAAAGTCCAGGCAAAGGGTGTTGGCAGTTCCTCGTGCAAAAATACTAGAGGATTTCACTGAGAAAGAGTTGATTAATTGCTTTCATGGCCTCTCGCCTGGAGATTTGAAATATGTGGGCAACAATGAGTTGTGATCTGAGGACTTCCATGAATCTACAATGCAAATATTTCAGACTAGGGATACGGCCAACATAGGAAAAACTGAAATTTCTATGTGATAGGAAAAAAGGGGGTCAAAAGCCAAGGATGCCAGGAGGAAGAAGAATTTTAATTACAAGCTACAAGCATTAGTGCATAAAGGGAAGAAAGCAACAGAAGATGGGACCCAGCTCCACATTCACCTCCCTAACTCACCTGGGGAAGCATGTACTTCTATCCAGAAAAGATATCGAACCCAACTACAGTGGTGGAACCTGTTGGCATGGCCAAGCAAATTATGTGATATTGAATTGTTCTGAAAAAAGAGGTTATGGTATCAAGGAAGTTTTCAAAACAGATCTACACAAAGAGCCTGAATTCAAACCAACCTTGAAAAAGTTACAACAAAGGGGTGTTATCTTGTACTTCTGCAAATAATGCCTTTGGATCAGGAAATTTATAAATGGCAGGACGAGAAATAGTTCCAGAGGATGGCAGGTCAAGTCTTCCTGGAGGCTTGGAAGGGTTAAAACTGTGGTGTAAGGTTCTGACAAACCTGCAGCATGGGTGTCATTCTCATTAATGATTGATTGACCCCAGAGTTTATAAATAGGAATTCATGTGGATATACCACTAACCTGCCCATGCTTAAAAGCACCATTGCTTTTTGCTCATATCTTGGTGGAGCTAAAGCATATATCCAATCTTGCTCATCTGAGTTTGCATCCAAATAAAAGTAACACCCGCTTTAGCTTGAATTCCCATGAATATCAGAACAATATCAAACCATGTATAATAATCAAGCCGTTTAGGAGACTACTGATGGGAGGCAAAAGGGAGGCTAGGTCTATGAGACTGACCACTGTGGTGTACGATGAAGCTGATATTAGAAAAAAATCTTATTCTGAGATCTGACATAGACTACCTGGTTGTATTCACATCCTAAAGGCACTTTATCTTACCTTCCCGCTTGTTTTGTGTGCTTTTCTCCAAGTAAACTAAGTAGATATTGTCCTGTGAACTTTGAAGAATGAAGAGAGAACCAATAACAATGGTGTTGACCAATATAAGGGACAAGAGCTGTATCAAGAGAAAAGGTAGGGAGAATGGCTAGGTGAAGGTCAGAAGGAAAGGGGCCACCAAGCTTGGTACAGATAGAGGGAGTCAGAATCTCCAAGTAAACTAAGTAGATATTGTCCTGTGAACTTTGAAGAATGAAGAGAGAACCAATAACAATGGTGTTGACCAATATAAGGGACAAGAGCTGTATCAAGAGAAAAGGTAGGGAGAATGGCTAGGTGAAGGTCAGAAGGAAAGGGGCCACCAAGCTTGGTACAGATAGAGGGAGTCAGAATCTCTAAAAGAGAATTCAAAGGACTACACTGTTGACCTGGAAAAGCTTAAAGGGGAAAAAACAACACCATAGTTTATTGTCCACACAAAGTTGCAGCCCTCAAACAAGGAGTTACAGAAAGCAAAAGAGGTTCAAGGTTATTTCTTTGAATGTCAGATAGTCAGTGGCACCTTCGAGACAGAACAGATATCCCTTTATGGTAAAAGCCAAAATTACTTAGTCCTGACTAGTTTCCTTGACGAGAGTTCATTGCAAGATGATGTTTGTCATATCAAACAAGAGTTACCCCATTGGATTGTGAACAAGATCTAATTGCACAATGTTCCTGGGTAAGAATTATACCTTCAGGAACTGTATAGAGCCTTTCTTCCATTTATACTCCTACTGGGCTTATACAAGTGGATAATCTAGACCCTCTTGAGTGTTAAATAGACTTTGGAAGAAACTTTAATATGGGCAAGTGGGATGGTGGGGGAGACCAAATACTTCAGGACCCACTGAAAAGCAAAGTTTGTCACATTACAAGTCTGTCTTGGGGTTATCAGACATTAATTTGCAAAGGAAACATAAGTGGGAGGGAGGTACACCTGGTCCAACCATCAAAAGCAACTAAATAGAATTCAGGCTTGGCTTGACAAGGGCCATATGAATCTGAAAGTCGCCATTTTCACAGACAACTCAACAAGGAACAGGAACGCAACAATCTTACAGATATAATCATAAACACAGAGATGCAGCAGAAAAACACCTCATTTTATTAATATAAAAATACCGAACTATGCTTACAAATAGAATGGAAATAAGATAGCTTGGGCAATGGTAGCTTATCTCTGAGAAGAGATGTTGCAGCTACATGCCTCTGAACTGTGTTATAATGAAGCTCAAGGGCCTATTTATTGTTGAAAAACAACCAAAACCCTAAACAACCAAAACCCTAACCCTAGGAGAGGTAACACCAAGAGTTTGTGGGCCCCGTTGGGTTGGTTGGGCAGCCAACTTCCCGGGGTCGTAACTTGGTCATATTATCTTCGTTTGGCGTGTATGATACCTTGTTGGAAAGGTCTCGCCGAGTACTACAAGTTTCACCGCAAACCCCTACCTATGGCTACAGGGCTGCCACGGACCCCAAAAAGCGTTGTTTAGGGGGTCAAAACTGCTCTGGAAGTTCAAAACCCAAAAAACTGCTAAAAATAGTAAATGCTGAAATGAACAAGGAAACAGATGAAACTGACTAGGGGGTCTAGGTGCAATAGGCGGGTGGCCACCAATATCCCCCTAGATCATTCCTCCCACCTTAGGAAGCAATGGTCCTCATAGCGTGCAGAGCCTTCATGAGGTGAGGAAATTTCTGTTGAACCTGGTCCCTAGTGAACCACTTGGCCTGGTGAAGGAGTTGGTCTACTTTGACAACTTGATATAACTGTATCCTCTATTGGCGAGTGTTCTTGTTTCCATGATCTCATCAGTTGTGGCATGTTCCATGCAGTTCATGTTGAGCTCTATTGGTGTGAGCTTCTTTGCAATGTTAAATGTGTCCAACAATGGTGGGAAGTATGGCCGAAGGCGATCTACATTGAACATTGGGTGCAGACCAATGAACGGTGGGACGCTGAGCTCAAAGGCATTGTCACTGACAGCCTTAGTGATGGTGTATGGCCCATATCAAAGAGGGAGAAGCTTGCGAGTGGGGTCCAGCAAGGCGCTCCTTCTGCATATGTAGCCAAACTTTGTTGCCCACCTGGAACTTGTGCGGCACTCAATGTTGATCATGGCGTTGCTTGTACTTAACATTGGCTCTGTCCAATATATCATGGAGATGTTGGCAAATGTGTTGAATGCGCTCAATGAAGTTGTTAGCCCTTTTAGCTTCGGAATGAACGTGAGCCAAATCTACCTGAGTGGCTGCAAATGGTATGGCCACATCAATGGGGCATAATGGCTGAAATCCCAACCCTACCTGAAAGGGGTTGTGGGCTGTTGAGCTATGGAGAGCTCTGTTGTAGTTGTGTTGGACATAGGGGAGACTTTCATCCCACATGCGTGGATGCTTCGAGTTGTACATGCACAGAATGTGTACGATCATCCTGTTGACAACCTCTGTTTGGCCATCAGTTTAGGGATGGAAATTCGTGGACTTAGTAAATTTTGTATCCAACATCGACCAGAGACTTGACCAAAATGCACTCAAGAATCTGTTGTCCCGATCTGAGATAATGGACTGTAGGATTCCAAAGTGTAACCACACTTGCTCAAAGAAAACCTTAGCAGTGGCCTCTGTTGTGATACTCTTCTTGTAGGCCGCCATGATGGCCATCTTAGAGAATATGTCAACGACCACAAAAACGCAAACGTTGTCGTGCTTAGTAGAAGGAAAGACCGACATGTAATCCATGGAGACAAATTCCCAATGCCAGCTAGGAGTAGGTAGAGGAGTATACAAACCTTGTTTTTTGATGGTTGGTTTGGTAATGGCGCAGGTGGTGCAGGATCTAATGTACTTCACAACATCTTGACGAAGTTTCGGCCAACATAAATACTTTTGCAATACCGCCACTGTTTTCTCTACTCTGAAATGTCTAGCGACCCGACTGTAGTGCGCCTACCAAATCATCTTGGCACGCTCACTTCAAGGAACACAGATGTGTCCCAAGTGGCATAACAATGCATCCTAAAGGTGAAAATTTGGATTTTGCTTCACTTTCAAGAGTGCCTGGTACATGTTGTCGAATTCAGGATCGCTCTTGCAAAGATGTCGCCACCCCAATGTCTCGTGCCCATAGGAGCTGAGCACAGTGATCAGCACCATGAACAGTGGTTAGCTGAGGCAATCAGCGACGTTATTGGTGTTGTCCTTCTTATACTTAATGTTCAAATGGAACTGTTGCAGATAGGTGGACCATTTTTTATGGCAACCGTTCTGCAACTTCCCCTGTGTCTATATGAACTGTAGAGGTCGATGGTCTATGTGGATAACTATTTCCTTCCCCAGAATGTAATGCTTCCATTGACGACAGGGCTGCATAATGGAATACATTTCTTTGTCGTAAGTGGGGTACTTTCAGACTATGTATGAAAGTGTCTCACTGTGGTGAGTCGTTGGATGCCCACGCTAAGAAA
>APFE030963463.1:130520-178946 GCA_000404065.3 Pinus taeda | reverse complement strand
GATATTTATAAAAAGGGAGTTATATACTTAGGATAAGGTATTTTATTAGGGATTTAGTATAATAAAGTTAAATGTAAATATGGCAAAGGACAAGGAAACTCAAAATATTTTTGCACATCTAAGAAAGTGATAACTTCTGAAGTAAATTGCAATATTTTATCTTCAACACTTAAACTTAGAATAGCAAGTTATCTTGAGGGATTTTTATGGATTTTTGCATGAGTTTCCTAAGTAAAATAGGATTTTACTTAGGACAAAGTTAAATATGGAAGATTATAATGATGGATTATCTTAAGTACTTAGGTCTTTTTGATCATTAGGCCGAGGGTCTGGTCCCTCCAGAGGTCAAGGAAATGCCTTGAGCCCCTTTGATCTCCAAATACCTTAGTACTTTACGGGAAATTAGTAAAACTTTTGAGGGGAAAGTGATGAGGGAGGTTAATGAGTTTGAATTTGCTTGCGGTGATTTTCCAGCGTATTTCCTGCTTTAGTACTTGTGATGAAAGTAAAGGATCCAAAACATGTAGCAGCATCATTCATCAGATAACACTTTGCAGCACCATCTACCTACCCTATCTACTTAATACTAACATTTTCTCTTCTTTATTAGGGTGCATTTAGACTTGCAAACCGTCATCAACATTTTTTCTTTTCACAAGGAAAATCTATCTAATTCTACCCTTATTACATCCAAGGGCTCAGATTAAACTGTTGAGCACTTTTTATTAACTCTAACTATCTACTTATCTGCCAAGATTAAACTGTTTGGTCAGATATTTATTCTCTAATCTATAACATGAAATTGAAATATGAGTAAGCCAAGTTTAAACAGTTTGACTTATTCATGAATTGTGGCAAAGGTTGGACAAGTTGCACACAATTGTTTTATTACAAAAATGAAGTAGTAGTGGCATTTGAATTTGCACACTTTCCTTGGTCTATTTTTGCTTGGGGTTCGTTTCTTTCATTTCTTTTTTGACCACTTTATTTTTCTTACCCTTTTATTTTTCTTTTAGGGTACACCCTCTTTACATTTTTTAACTTTTTTGATTTTTTGGTTTTTCAAGAATATGGAACACCTTTACTCAAGAAAAAAGGTTTGAACATATTCCATAGTTCGATCAAGACAATCATGAAAGATGAAACCTATTGGTATAGGAGGCTAGCAGTGTGCAAGAAGAAAAAAAGAGACTTGGCAAGAAACCTATCAAGAATTGGAGAAGGATGATACCAAGGCTAAGAGGTAAGTTCTTACCAAGTAATTATCAGCAAACCTTGTTCAGACAGATGCAGAATATTAGACAGAGTTCTATGATAGTAAAAGACTACATAGAGGAATTCTATAAGGTAAGCATAAGAGCTGGACAAACTCAGGATACCGAGGAGAAGAAGGTGGCTAGATATGTGAATGGTCTTAGGATGGACATTCAGGATGAGCTAAGTATATTGTCTCCTAAAATAGTACAGGAAGATTATCAGATGGTACTGAAAGCTGAAGAAAACCTCATGAGGAAGCAGTCTGCCAAAGGGAGAGGTACTTTGTGAGGAAGGGGAAGTCAAGGTGGTAGAGGAAGATCTACAACACCTAAAGATGGAGCTAGTAGTAGCTCAACCCAGCATGGTGATGCAAGTGGTATAGGGATTTTTTCTAGAGGAAGAGGAGGCAGAGGAAGAGGAGGCAAAGGAAGAGGAAAAGAAGTAAGATGTTACAGATGTAGCAAACTAGAACATAGAGCTTCTGAGTGCCCATTGTTTCTCCAATTGTGGGAGAAGCAGCAGCAGAAGCAATGGAAAAAGAAGAAGATATACCAGAGAGAGGAGAGTCTTTGGTAATCAATAAAGTCTTGCTCAAGCCAAAAAAGGAGATCGCTCAACCATCACAAAGAAGGACCTTGTTCAGAACAATGTGTAAGGTTCAAGGGAAATGCTGTCAGATGATCATTGATAGTGGTAGTACCGATAATTTAGTCTCTACAGAAGTGGTGGAGAAATTGAAGCTGAAGACAATGAAGCATCCAACACCTTACAAGGTTTCATGGTTACAAAAGAGACATCAGTTATTAGTAAACGAATAGCGTGAAGTGGAGTTACAGTTGGGCAAGTATAAGGACAAAATTGTATGTAATGTGATGCCAATGGATGTGTGTCACATATTTCTTGGAAGACCTTGGCGATATGAGAGAGGAGCTATGCATGATGGGAAAAGAAACACCTACAAGTTTGGAAAAGATGGCATCAATCATCATTGCTACCCATGAAAGAAGAAGATGCATCAGGAAAGACTATTGATCCAAAAACTTTGTTACTGGGAGGAAAGGAATACTTGCAGCAGATTGAAGAGAATGAGGTAAATTTTGTTGTAATCTGCAAGCCCAAGGTAATAATGACTTCCACTAGAGTTTCTGATTTACCCATTGAAATTCAAGAAATGTTGGACAACTATTGTGATATCATCGTTGATGATTTACCTAATGAGTTGCCACCCACTGGAAAAATCAGCCATCATATAGATTTGATTCCTGGAGCAAGTCTACCTAACAAAGAATCTTACAAAATGACTCCTATGGAGAATGAAGAGGCTAGGAAGTAGGTTCAAGAACTACTTGACAAAGGGCTGATCAGGGAAAGCTTGAATCCTTGTGCAGTACCAACAGTGTTGAGTCCAAAGAAAGATGGAGGCTGGAGAATGTGTACAGATTCAAGAGCCATCAATAAAATCACAATCAAGTACAGATTTCCTTTACCCAGAATTGAGGATTTAATGGATTTCTTGAGTGGGGCAAAGTGTTTTTCAAAACTAGATCTTAAAAGTGGGTATCATCACGTAAGGATAAGAGAAGCGGATCAGTGGAAAACTTCCTTTAAGACAAATGAGGGATTGTATGAGTGGAGGGTAATGCCTTTTGGGTTATCAAATGCACCAAGCATGTTTATGAGACTCATGAATGAAGTATTTAAATAATTCATTGGTAAATTTGTAATATTATATTTGGACGATATATTATTGTACATTAGGTCTAAGGAGGAGCACATAAGACATCTGAATTATGTCGTACAAAGGCTACAACAAGAGAAATTATTGCTGACTTTGAAGAAGTGTTCATTCATGAAAGAAGAGTTAGTGTACTTGGGTTTTGTTATTTCTGTTGAACAGCTGAAGATGGATCCGGAGAAGATCAAGGCAATCATGGAATGGCCTTCACCTAAAAGTGTCTTTGAGGTAAGAAGTTTTCATGGTCTTGCTAGCTTGTATAGGAAATTCATCAAAAATTTTAGTAGGATCAATGTGCCTATTATTGAGACCATAAAGAAGGACAAACAACCATTTAGATGGACCGCTCAAGCAGAAAGGAATTTTCAGTTGTTAAAGAAGAAAATCACTTAAAAACGTATCTTGGTTCTACCTGATTTTAGTAAGCCTTTCCAAGTGAAGTGTGATGCCAGCGGAGCAGTAATTGGAGGTGTTTTAATTCTGGAAGATAGGCCTATAACATCTTTTAGTGAAAAGCTAAATGATTCCAAAAAGAAGTATTCTTCTTATAATAAGGAGTTCTACGTAGTTGTGCAGTCATTGAAGAAATGGAGGCATTATCTAATGTCAAAGGAATTCATCCTTTATTCAAATAACCATGCACTACAGTATATTATGCAACAACCAAAACTTAGCTAGAAACATGCTAGATGGGTAGAGTATCTTCAAGGTTTCCATTTTGTTTTGAAACATATAAGTGACCAATCAAATAAAGTTGTGGATGTCTTAAGTAGGATAAATATATTACTTCAAGAGAGTCAAATCCAAGTGTTAGGATTTGAGTGATGACAACAGAGGGATGGTGGAGCTAGGGTTTCTGAAACAGTGAGGGCTCAAGCAACCTTCCTTGATCGTAGACAGGGAGCCAAAGCCACTCGTAGTGAGTGCAGACCCTGTGGAGATAGACAAAGACGGAGAATCGAAGCCATTAGCAAAGAAGAGAGCGCAGTAATCAGTGGGTATTGGAAGCGTAATGGCACCAAGCGCAAGGACGGGAGAGATCCCCTCCTACAAGAATATGATAGCAGGCGAGGCGAGTAGGGACTGAATGTGGAACGGGCCAAGGGCAAACAACAGAGAAAACCCAGCAAAAGGAACTAGTTGGCAAACGAGTCTGAGCGGAAAATGCCTCCCAAGGGCTTTGAGCTTTAATATGTAAGTTTGTGGGGTTTTGGCCATTAGAGAAAGATCTACCCAGGTGGATACAACAGAGATGGAAACTGAAGGGACATGTAGAACTAAAACTGGGGGCTAAGGGTTTTTTCACAGTCATCTTCTCCAAAACAGAGGATAAGGAAAGAGTATTCAAGGGAGGTCCTTATTTTAATAACAATGTTGGTTTATTTATTCAGCACTGGGAGGACTGCTACAACCTAGACAAGGAGAAAATGCTAGCAGCCCCTATCTGGATCAAACTTTTTGGACTGCCAATAGAGTTCTAGGATGCGGAGATCCTAGAAGGGACAGGTAATGGAATAGGGTCATTTGTGAAAGTTGTTGAATCCACCAAAATAGGGAGGTATACGTCATACGTGAGGATTTGTGTGTATATGAACATCACTGAACCTCTCCCAGATTTTATCGAATTAGAATACCATGATGAGGTTTGGCAACAACAAGTGGATTACGAACATATTCCATTCCGGTGCAGAAGATGTCATGAATATGGACACCTCTATAGACAATGCCCTTTAAACAAGATAGAGGAATCAACAAACAAGAATGAAGAAGAAAGAGTAGCAGTAGAGGACCCTGGAAGAGAGGAAGAGAGATTTAAAGAAGTACATAAGAAAAGTAGATCAAGGAAAATTACACCCCAACAGCAACCACCCAAGGAAAATATATCGCTAGAAACACAAAATAAATTCAAAATATTCCAGGAGGAGGAATCAGGACCAGAAAAGGAGGTTAGCAATGAAGAACCAATGGAAATATTAAAATAAATAGGAAAGCAGGAAACAGGAAAAGAGGATACAGAACAAGGAGAAGTAGAAGAATAGGAGGAACAGGCAAGTGAACCAACCCAAATGGAAGTAGATATGCAGAAAGACAAAGGAGGAGAAGAGGAACGTACAATGAGGAAATTGTTAAATGAATGGAGGTATTTAGATGAGAGATTTATTCCTGAGGAGTAGAAACACAGATACAAAGAAGCATTCCAAAAATATAAGGAAAATATGGGGGGATTGGCAGTAAACAATCTAGAACATATAAGAATGCAAGGGGATTAGAACTTAGGAATGGGCAGCTATGGCAAAGAAGGAAAAGAGGTCAGCGCATGATGAGCGAGACAATACAAGAGGTTGGAGAAATGCTGGTAAATTCAGGAATAGTCATACCTCTATCTGAGGTATTTCAACAAACACCAAAATTATTAAGATGATAATTACAAGCTGGAACATTAGAGGTCTTAACGGCAGGGGAAAGTAGAGATACTTGAGGGATAGACTGAAAAAAGACAAACCAAGTATAATTATAGTTCAAGAAACAAGATTAGCATGGAAAAATTGGAAGAAATAATAAGCAGGGGTAAAACTCAATATGAGGTAATGGGGCACGATGCAGTAGGCAGCACAGGAGGATTGGCAATTCTATGGAACCCTGAGGAAGTCCAAGTTACAAACTGGATAAGTTTCCCCTGAATCCTCTCAGGTATGTTTAGACTGATAGGATCCTCTAAGTGGGTTGCCCTCTTAGGAGTTTATGGAACACACTTACCAAATGAGCGTAAAGGATTCCTACAGAATATGAAATCAACAAGAAGACTCTACCAAGAGATGCCATGGATTATAGGTGGCGATTTCAATATGATCACGACCCTAGCAGAAAAGAGACGAGGATTAAGGAAAATAGACCCAGATATGGAAACATTTAGAGACATGATAGTGGAATAGAGAATGGTGGATGTCCAAACAATAAATGGCACCCACACATGGAATAATCGTAGAGGTGGATCAAACCAAATAGCGTCGAGACTGGATAGATTTCTAGTTTCGGAACAAATCATGAATATATATGTATATATTGAGGCGATGATTCTCCCTATAACAGGATTAGACCACTGGCTAGTCAAGTTAGAAATCAACCTTAAACGGAGTCTTAAAAATCGACCTTTTAGGTTTGAAGCATTTTTGCTCAGGAATCATCAGTTTATGTCAAAGGTAGAAGAATGCTGGACTACAAGCCAACAAAGTGGGCAAAGTAAGATGAAAAATTTTCAACTCAAATTGAAGGAACTTAGGGGGGAAATAAGAAAGTGGAATAAAGAGGAATTCGAAAATATATTCAAAAAACAACACCGTTTAGAACAAAAAATGAGCGAGCTGCAATAGAAGAATATATTGGAAGGTAGGAATGAAGAGAGAAGCAGAGAAGAGGGCATAGTAATAGGCCAACTTGAGGAGCGTAGAAAACAGGAAGAAATCTTATGGAGGCAAAAATCCCGGATAAACTGGCTCAGAGAAGGAGAGAGAAATATGAAGTTTTTTCATCAAGCCTTGATCCAGTGTCGACAAAGGAATAGGATTTTTTCAATTCAAAATGAGGGGGGACAATGCTTAACCTAACACAAAGAATTGGAACAGGAACTGGTAGGACACTTCAAGGAACTGCTCACTGAACCTCAAACGAATAGAATAGAGGTGATAAGAAGAATAAGTAATGAGATCCCAAATCTCGTTACTAGGGATCAAAACCTAGCATTGATGAGGGCAGCAACACTGGAGGAAGTGGAGGAAATAGTGAAAGGTATGAAAAGAAACAAGGCCCCAGGGCTAGATGGATTTACAACAGAATTCTACCAAGCAAGCTGGTAGTTCCTGGGACGAGAAATACTAGAAGTGGTGGAGGATTCACACAGACATCAAAAGGTATGGCCAGGCCTAAACTCAACCCTTTTAACTCTTATTCCTAAAACTGCTCATTCGGAAACAGCTCAAGGTTTCCACCCAATTGCACTTTGTAATGTAATATATAAGATCATTGCCTCTTTAATGGTCAAAAGACTAAAGCCAATCCTCTCTAGTATAATCTTCCCTGAACAAATAGGGTTTGTGGAAGGGAGACATATCTTAGATGGTTTCGTAGTATCCCAAGAAGTTATTCATACACTGAAACAAAAAAGGAACCAGGAATGATGATAAAACTTGATCTCTCAAAAGCCTATGATCACCTAAATTGGAACTATCTTGAGTCAATTCTATAGGCTTTTGGGTTCTGAAATAGATGGGTGAATTGGATACGCAGCATGATTTCTACACCAAACTTTTCTATCCTTTTGAATGGTACTCCAACTTCGACTTTTAATGCCACAAGAAGATTATGTCAAGGTGACCCCATATCACCATTTCTATTGATCATAGCAGCTGAAGGGTTGGGAAGATACTTCAAAAAAGAGCTGAGAGAAAGGAAAATAAAAGGTCTAAGACCATGGGGCAACAATCTTCCAGTAATGCATCAACAATTTGTGGACAATATCATGCTATTTTGTACTACTTCCCTACTAGAAGTCAAAAGGGTAAAAGGGATACTGGAGGTATTTATGGAAGCCTCAAGCACTAAAGTCAACAAGGACAAATCAAACACCTTCATCTTCAACGCTCCTGAATTGGTTAAAGGGAATCTGACTAGGACTGTGCGATTTAGATTGGGAGAATTCTGCACAAAATAATTGGGCACGTTATTAGCTATTAATCCTCTGAGGATAGCTAAGTGGCAACCTACCCGAGAATAGATTATCCAACTGGGCTTTTAGGTCTCTGAAATTGTAGCAAGACTTGTGCTCCTGAAATCAGCCCTCCAATCAATCCCCATTTACCCCCTATCAGTAATGGTTGTTCCCAAAGGGGTATGTAATAAAATGATTGAGATTTTCAAAAAACAATTATGGGGAGGACCGAAACAACAGAAGAAATGGGCCCTATCATCTTGGCACAGTTTAATAAAAGCAAAAGAGGAAGGGGGACTAGGTCTTAGAGATCCTCTTACACTAAACCAGATCCTCGGAGTGAAGTTATGGTGGCGATGGATGCAAGGAGGCGAAGATTTATGGAAAAAAATATGGACTCAAAAATACAACATGCCTGCAACTGCTGAAGAGATTTTGAGGAAGAAGGAAATGCCAAAAGGATCCACGATATCGGATTTGGAAAGTCAGAACAGAGATATCATAAATAAGTATGCTTTTTGGGAAATAAGAAATGGAAGGACAACTAAATTCTGGGAGGAAGCCTGGCAGCAACCGGGAAAAATGGTGGAACTTCAGGACGTGGTATTCACATGCAGGGAAGCCAAAGCCAAAGGTATAAACTGTGTAAGTGACTATTGGAGGGAAGGAAGAGACAACGAGACTTGGAGAGAATGGAAGGAACCAGAGGAATGGGACAATAACATTAATGAGGCTCTCAAAGAGAAGCTAGTCAAAGAGATGGACTCAAGAAGAATTAAAACTAGAATAGAGCCAAACATTCTTAAATGGGGAAGATCTTCAAGAGGCGCCTTTACGGTTAAGGAGGCATACTTATTAAAGTCCAAATAGGAGCAAGAAGAATAGCTATAAGACTGGAAAAAAATATGGAGGAATAGATGGTGGCCAAAGGTCACCATGTTTGCCTGGCTAGTGGGAAGAGGACACATATTGACCTGGGATCAAATTCAGAAAAGAGGGTTCCTAGGACCACCTAGATGCAGCTTATGTGAACAAGATATAGAAACCCGGGAACACATCTTAAACTCATGCCCAGTAGCTTAGCAACAATGGGAAGAAACAAGAATCCTCTTCGGAAAGACAAACCGAGACCCTCAGAGCATAAAACAAACTATTTTCCAATGGGGGAAAGGCTAATTTCAAAGCCCAGTAGTGAGGAGAGCTTGGAGTTTAGTAGTAGGATTCAACATATGGCTCATCTGGAAAGAGAGAAATAGAAGAGTATTTCAAAATAAAATCAACCCCCCAGAGTTGGTATGGAAAAGAACTCAAAGTCTTATAAGGGAAACAATCTTATCAAAAGGTTGGGACCAAGAGGATTGGAAAACTACTTCGGAAGAAAACCAAATCTTAATTAAGCTAAGTTTGGAACAAGGAATGGTGTACCCCTAGAAGCAGAAAGCTCTGAGCATGTAGATCCAAAGTCCTGTTGTGTTTACACGTCCCCAAGAGTGCTTCATCAAATTAAACTTTGACGGGGCTTCCAAAGGTAACCTAGGGCCAGCAGGATTTGGAGGGATCTTCAGAGATAGCTACAGCCTCACCAGATGGATTTATGTAGACAGAGGAGGGATAATGAGTAACAATGAAGCAGAATTCATGGCTGCCTATCAAGGAATCAGAGTTGCAATAAGAAACGGATATAGGAAGCTAGAAATAGAAGGTGACTCAAATTTAGTAATAGAGACCATCAAAAAATTAAATAATGGAAAGAAATGGGATCAGGTGGCAAAGAGTTGGACGACAGCGTGTCTAATCCAGGACCTGGCAGAAATCATGAAGCATGTAGATTATAAGATCATCCATCATGTTAGGTGAGAAGGAAATAAAGCAGCGGATTACCTTGCCAATCGGGAGTTTAATGAACCAAACGGGAAAGTGGATAGCATCTAGTCAACCCACTCAGCAGGAACAAGATGGGAAAATCTAAATAAAATCATAAAATAGGACAATAATGACACAACATGACCTCGATCATGGCTCCCGATAAACCCGATCGGGGCGAAGAAAAGGACACGATGTGGAAAAATGATGGCAAGCAGGACATGGAAGCCCAAGCCACCTCTTGAATTAATCAGCCTCAGGTATACAGAGCCAGCATGCAGAGGTGGTCGAAAACTGAGGTGTGGAGGAGAAGGAATAATGGCGAGATCAGGGGAGAATGATGGAGAAGTTGGGATGGAGAAGTGTACGATAGGTAATGGTAACTATTTAGGATCCGACAAACGCAAAGAAGAAGACAATCAGAGAATTAGAAAAGTGGTGAGGGTGGAGAATAATAGTAAAAGAAAACCGGGTATCCGACTCATGAAAAGGTAGGAGACAATGCCTGAGAGAAGAAGGAGAGTAGGAGAAAATACAAATGGGAAATGGAGCCAAATGGGCCAAGACAAAGATAAGAAGGAAGCTTAGAATGATAAGGAGCAAGATAGGATAAGAACTGAGGTGTGAGGTCATCCCTAGGAAGCTAAAAAACATATGCTAACCAGTGGAAGAGTAGGGAGGGCGAATAATCAAGAGAAGAAATAGGTGGAAGAAGAAGAAGGTTGAGGAGAGGGAGTAATCGAAGATGGCAAAGTAGATCAGAAGGGAAAGGCGACGGTTGAGGTAGGGCAAGGTAGCCAGAGCACCAACAGAGGAAGACCCTCGGGTAGAAGCAAAGGTAGAGGTTGCAGGGGCCGAGGAAGAAGCTCGCAAGATAATGCTTGTGAAGCCGAGATGCAACAGACAACCTGCCAGAAACAAGGAAGAAGAACAACTGAGAAGATGGCTCAAGACGCGGAAAATGCATATAATGAAGGGACGAATGAGGAAATCAGAAGAATTATCCAGGAGTTGGAGAACGATGTGTTGCGGGAAGCCTCTGACCCTGAAATGGAGGATTGGAGCATCCTTCTACCTGACCCAGGAAACACAAGGAGTCATTTATCCTTGTATAAACAAGCACTGCATGTCTACTGGGTAGTGAAAAGGTTAATAGCAAAAGCCATGGAACAGGTAGCAGTAGAGATGACTGAAATGGCTCAAGGAATCCCCAATCTAAGAAGGGAGATGAAAAATCTACACGTTTCTATCCAGATGCAAGATACCAGGCTCGAGGGAATTTAAACGATGCTGAAAAAGATAAATAATGTGCAACGCAAGGAGGGAATCAAGACGGAGGTAATGGTAGACTGAGTCCTTATATTTTGTCTTCAATTTAATACTCCTATCAATCGTTAGGAGAACCAGTTTTTTGAAAATTCTCCTGAACTGTTATAAGGATGTATGAATGTAGAATTATAATGTTGAATGTAGGTAGAATCATAATGCCATAAGTAAGTAGAGTAAGATACTTATTGTAGACCTGGTGGTGTATGTTTTCATGCTTTGAATTGTTATTCCCAGACTGATAGGGATCAATAGACCCGGTTTCCCCTCGGGGTGGGTTGAGATCACCTTCTGCATGTATATATTTTTCTTAATTGCCTATAATAGAATAGATCCTATTGTAGCTTACAAAAAATAAAGTGTTAGGATTTGATTTTCTTAAAGAATTATATGAGACAGATTCAGATTTTAAAGAGGCATTTGAAACTTGTAAGGATCTTATTTTGATGGATGGGAGTAAATGGTTGGATTATTTCTTACAAGATGGACTATTGTTTAAGACAAATCAACTATGCATACCAAATTGTTCAATGAGGGAGAATTTAATCAAAGAAAAACATAGTGGAGGACTTGTAGGACATTTTGGCATAGAGAAGACTTTTGAACAGTTGAACAGATTTTATTTCTGGCCAAGAATGAGATCTAATGTGGAAAAATCTGTGAAAATATGTAAAAACTATCAATATGCAAAGGGAAGAAGCCAAAACACAGGTTTGTATGTTCCATTACCAATTCTAGATAGACCTTGGGATATGGTAAGTATGGATTTTGTTTTGGGCTTACCAAAGACTCAAAGGGGTAATGATTCAGTTTTTGTTGTAATGGACAGATTTTCAAAAATGGCACATTTTATTCCATGCTATAAAACTAGTGATGCTACTCACATTGCTAATTTGTTTTTCAAGGAAATAGTAAAATTGCATGGGTTGCCTAAGAGTATTGTCTCAAACAAAGCTTCCAAATTTGTTGGACATTTCTGGAGGACATTATGGAAGAAATTGGGAACTAAATTAAGTTTCAATTCTACCTATCATCCACAAACTAATGGACAGACTGAAGTTGCGAACATGAGTTTGGGCAATCTTCTGAGAAGTCTTACTGCAGAAAAACAAAAGCACTGGGATCAAGTGTTGGCACAAGATGAATATGCATACAATGACTCACCTAACAGGAGTACAGGACAAAGTCCATTCCATATTTTTTATGGAATGCATCCAAGAGGAGTGTCTGAGTTAAGAAACTTGGGAAAAGATGAGTGAGAAGTGTTGAAGGAGAATATTTTGCTTTAGAAATGCAAGAAACTCATGAACAAGTAAAACAACCATTGCAGGATAGCAACATCAAGTACAAGACCAGAGCGAACATGAGAAGAAGAGAGGTGAACTTTGAAGTTGGAGATTTGGTATTAGCACACCTCAAAAAAGAAAGATTTCCAAAGAGGGAGTATAAAAACCTGAAGTTCAAGAAAATTGGACCATGCAGAGTATTAAGAATGTTTTCTGCAAATGCATATGAGATTGAGCTACCCCCTGATGTTGGAATATTTCCAATTTTCAATGTTGGAGACTTGTACAAGTATGAAGGTGAAACTATAGATGATACAGCATAGGTCCAATAGATACAAGAGATTGACTGGGAAAAACAATGACCTACAGCAAAAGAGTTATAGCCAAAAAAGATTTTGAACAAGGAGGAGTACTTTCAGTATTTGGTAAAATGGAAGGATCAACCAACTATTGAAGCTACTTGGATAACAGGAACCATGCTACAAAAGCTGGGCAGTTCTATAGGGGAGCTCATGGATAAGAGCCCATCAAGAATTTTTTCCTGATGAGTCTAATGCAAGAGCATAAGACTTAGAGGAAAAAAACTTCCAAATTATTCCAAAAATACAAAAAAAATCTACAAGCAAAGGAGTGGGATTCTTTAGCCATCAATTTCCATGTTTTTCTAGTTAACATAGAGATAGAATTTAGGGATGAATCAAGTTGCAATAAATGCCAAATAGTTAAGCATAGTGGAGGTTCTCGAGGAGATGTCCTTGCTAAATAGATAGGATTAGTTACCCATAATAGAGGTTCTCAAGGAGGATGTTTCCCGAAACTGATAGTTATATTAAATAAATCCCTATTTTAAGGATCTGGTTGTTAATACGAACCAGTATAAGTGTACTTTGGAAGCTATTGTAACAGGATTTGGACCACAGGCTTTTGATTACGCATTTTCAAAGAAAAAGGGATATTTTCTCTGTGTGTTAGTCTGCACTCCGAAGCCTTTCTGTGCATCTGAACCGTATTGTGTGATAACCTGGTATTTGTATCTGTAATTGGGTTCATTTCTTTTCTTCTGAGCTTTTATATCAATGATTTGGCCTCAATTTTCCAATTAACATAGCAGTTGAAGACCTTAAACTGTGTTTCCTTCATATTGGCGAGCCCTAGATTCTTTATTTGCATTTCAGAGTTCCGTAGGAAAAACTCTGTTTTATAGAGAGAAATAATGAAAATACTTAGCCAGAATGGAATTACGGAATTGAAATTTTATTGTACCAAGCTTATACCATTATTGGGTTTGAACCTTTTATCGCATCGCTGAGTGGAGCAGAAAGACCTTTGGAACTGCCGCAGTCCGAAGCTCTGATAGCTCGGACCTGAAATGTTGTAGGGAGGCTTTGATAGTATATCGTGTCCGCGAGTGTTATCGCATCACGAGTCTTAGCGCAGAGTTCTTAGTGAGGCTTTTTGGAATCACCAATAGTGATTATTGATAGCCATGGGCCATATCGCATCAGGGAATCACTGATGATAAAGCGTCGATAGTGTTATTTATGTTCCCGTGAGATAAGCCTTCGATAGTGTATTTAAGCGTCGATAGTGTTATTTCATCCTTTTGGAATAAAAGCCCCCAACTGTTTATTTTTCATTTAAATGCATTTCCTTTGGTTTACAATGTGATAGTGTATTTTACACTATTTGAGATAGTTCCATTCAAAAGCCCTCCGATAGTGTATTTTTATAATTCCTAGGGAATTATAGTCCTGATAGAGGATAAGGGGCTCTATGTAATAAATATGTGCTCGATAACAAGGGTTGGGGTGATTAAAGAGGGAAGAGTGATGATTTTGAAGGAAAAGGGAAGTTTTATAGCAGTCATTCTAGAAATAGATGACTGATACTCCAGCGAGAGAAGAAGAAGGGTTTCAGCCAGAATTAGAGGAGATTATATCAAGATTTGTGATTTGTCTATATTGCCTGCACCCAAGCCACCATCATGTGAGGATGAGTGCTAAATAAAGTGATTACCAAGGAGGAAAAATACATTTTTCTTGACCCAACAATAGGGTTTCAAGAGCCTATCCAGTATGGTCGAGGTGCTCTTCCCAACTCTCGATGAAGATCAAGATGTCATATAAATACACCACCGCCAATGCATTGGTGAAGGTTCGCAAGATGTCATGCATCAATCCCATGAAGGTTGTGATGGCATTCATCAACTCAAAAGGCATGACCAACCATTTGAAAAGGCCATCCTTGGATTTGAGGATAGTCTTCCACACATCGGAGGGTTCAATTGGCACTTGGTTATAACTCGACTTCAAGTCAATCTTGAAAAAATATTTGGCCCCTTTGAGCTGGTCTAGAAGGTCGTTGATCAGTGGGACTGGGTACCTATTCTGGACATTGATCTTGTTCACTGCCTAATAGTCAATACAGAGTCTTCAGGTCTCTTCTTCTATACGACTAGAATCGAGCTCCCAAAGCACGATGAGTTTGGCCCGATGTGCCCTTTCTACAACATCTCTTGAATCTACCTCTTGATCTCATCGTTCTCCAAAATAGAGCATCAATATCCTAGATTTAAGACATTTGTGGTAAATATCTTTAGACTTAGTTACCGGAGAATCCACAGTAAAAACCATTTTCCGTTAATGTCAAATCCCAACTCGGATCCATCATCAGGACTTTCTTGAATGTTGATAGTACAAGAGCTTAATTGAGGGATTTAAATAGTTATGAGGAGAGTAGATTTTAGGATGAGATGAATTAACTCATCAATAATTAATAAAAAATTATTAAAATCTATTCTTAAAACAAAGTTGACATTCATCTCATCCTAAAATCTACTCTCCTCATAACTATTTAAATCCCTCAATTAAGCTCTTCTACTATCAACATTCAAGAAAGTGCTGATGATGGATCCTAGTTGGGATTTGAAACATTGAAGAAAAATGGTTTTTACTGTGAATTCTCCAGTAAATAAGTCTAAAGAGCACCAATATATCGGTCCATTGTGTCAAGATGAGAAACATCACATAGTACCTCATCTGTGAAGGGATTGATGTTGTAGGGAAGGAAACACTACTGGCTAATGCGGAAATCTCGTCCTTGATGACGTGACCCGATGGTGTACGACTGTAGATGTGTTGTTGTCAGTAGGCCTAGTTGCTTCACGACCTCTAGTAAAATGAGGTTATTTTGACTCTTCTTGTCGACAATGAACTGTGGCAGAGAACCTTCACCCACATTTGTGAGTGGAAGAGGTTTTCACCCTCCTCTCGATCTTCAGGCCCATTCTTATGGATCATGTTGGTGGCCATGGTGGCACTCAGCTCCACGTCAATGATATACTTCCCTTTTTCACTCCCCTTGCTAGGTTCTGACTCAAAGTCGGAACATACGTCTAATTCAGAAGCCTTCAACTCGAACACTAGTGATTGCTTAGTGTGCAACTCACTTGTGTTGTGAGTGGAGCTCTTATGGAACTCACACCATTTTCGCATGTCCTTTCTTTTCTTCGGGGTGTTGTTCTTTTCTTATAGCTTCGACAAGTTGTCCTAGCTCGCCACACCTTGTCTTTGGCCTCTGCTTCGTGGTTTGAGGGTGCCTTTCCCTCTCCTTTTCTTTTTAAAATTTTACTAGATCTTTATAGTGTATTTGTATGTCATGTCAAATGAGGATATGTCCAGGAACTCCATCTCTTCCTACATGTACTTCTGTAGGCATCCACGATACATGAGTACCAAATACTGCTCAAAATCCTTGATACTTAATTTTTTGCGGAGGGTATGGAAAACATTTGTGAACTCCGACACATCTTGGTCCCTTCCCTGTTGTAGTGTAGTACACTTTATGTATTTATCTTCATATCTCCCAATAGGGTAATATTGTTCCTTGACGACATTTTGAAAAGAATCCCAAGTGGGTGCAGTTGAAAACGGTGAGGATTCCCTCTCCTCCTTTTGTTCAGAGTAGGTTTCCCACGAGTCCTTAATGTCTCGGGTGTCTTTGAGAAGTGCAAAAGTAATATTTTCCCGATTGGAAAATTCATGAACTAAAAAATATTCTTCCAAATATTCAACCATTTATCTATGTTGTCTAAATCTATCTAGCCCTCAAATATGGGAATGTCAAATTTAACTTGTACCATAAAAGGAGTGGCTCCTCTAGAGTGGTTGTTGGATGAAGCTTTGTCGCCTATAGGTAGTCATCGAAGGATCTGGGAAAAATTATCCATCATCACGTTCCTTTGTTGATCAAGGGCTTCCTCAAGAAATATTTTGATAAGATATCCTACCCCCTCATATTTATTTTCTTCCACCATTGGAGATCGTCAACATTTTTGAGGATGGTCTTGCAAAGGTTCAACTAGATCAAGCCCTAACTACTTATACCCTGACCTCGTTGGGGGCATGCAAAGAAAAATAGAGAAAGAGTATACTGCTATGATACCATTGCTCTAAACTAAAATATGAACACACCAAATTACAGATATAACCATAAATACAGAGATGCAATAGAAATAACACTTCATTTCATTAATATTAGAATATTAAAATATGCTTACAAAAATAATGGAAATAAACTACTTTGGACGATGGTAGCTTATCTCTGAGAACAGATGTGGTGGCAACATTCCTCTAGAATATGTTAGAATGAGGCTCAAGGGCCTATTTATTATTGAACAACATGGGAAAACCCTAACCCTAGGAGATGGAATGCTAAGAGTTTTTGGGCCTTGTTGCGGTTAGTTGGGTAGCCAACTTCTCAGGGTCGTAACTTGGTCATATTACCTCCATTTGGTGCATATGGTGCATTGTTGGAAAGGACTTTCCATGTATTATAGGATTTGCAGTAGATCCTTAATTATGTCTATGGCCCTACTACGGACCTCAAAAAAACGTTGTTTAGGGGGTCAAAATTGCTTCGGAAGTTTAGGACCTGAAAAAATGCTAAAAATAGTTAATGCAAAAATAAATGAGGAAACAGATGAAACTAACTGGAGGTCTCGGTGGAACAGGCAGGTGGCCATGAATATCCACCTAGATCATATATGGGCACCTTTATATTTATTTCCTTTCATCGATCCAAATTGTCCCATTTAACCCACCTAAGAATGAATATTAAGATGGATTCTTGAAACGCAATGATCATTTTTGTAGCCCCAATACACCCCTCTGAATCCTCCCATAATAAAAATTCCTTCCACTAGCAACAACTTCAACCCCAATTCCTCTCTCACCTCCATGCCCCAAAACTAAAAATTATCTCCCACAAAGAATGATATTCCTAGTTCTATTGGTCCCAATATACCTATTTAAACCCTTACACTTAGCCACACTACACTTCCCATGCCTACACCCTAACAATCCCCATCTGAAAAATCCAATCCTAATGTGCACAATGAAGAGATCAAGGATATCAATCTAGATGTCATTGACATTAATAGTCTTGAGAATGCTTGCAAAGAAATGAAACTAACCTCAATCCCAAAAAATCAAATTAATATTCTCAACAAATCATTTTTAAGCCTTGAAAAGAAGATAAAAAATCCTTGCATGTATAATCTAGTTCCAATCCACTCAGATTTCATGTCCCTCCCCTAAAAGAAATAACTAAGCCACATCAGAAAGACAAGAAAAAAGAAAGAAAGACCAACCAATGGATCTTGGAAGAACTAGGAGAAATACAATTCAACCTAAGTAGAATCAAACTAACCTAGGAGGTTTATCCTTCCAACCTCACCCCTACTCAATGAAAATAGCATCCTAGAATATGAGAGGCCTCAAATGTAAAAGATAAAAAATTGATTCTAAAAGAAATATGGAAAAATGACATTCCAACTTTCTTGTTGATACATGAAATGGAAATAACTAGTGAATATGTCGTCAAATAGTAAATAAATGGGGGGAAAACTACCAATTTCTTGTAAAATTATGGTGGAGAAATAAGGTGGTGTACCTATCATATGGAATTCCTAGGAGGTCACAATTTTAAATATCTTTTCTTCCTTCCAAATATTGACCATCCAATTCCAAGTGCTAGGATCCTTGGAAACCTACTTTCTTTCAAAACAATTTGGCCGCACTCTCCCGAGAGATAAAGATTAATTCCTTTAGTTGATCAAGCAATCCTTGCTCCTAATATACTTAGCTTCTTACTATTGGGTGTGTGTTATATTCTTTGCATGACTAGCCCCAATAGTGAAGTTGGGGGCTTAGAGTGGGGGCGACTAGCCCCCCCTTCATTGCATCGAGCACACCAAGGGGGCTCTAAGGGGGAGTTTAGTTCCCCCTTTGTTCAATTAGGTGCCTCTACGGTGTCTCAGGTAGTGCCCTGGGATTTTTTTTTTGAAACATGTATTAGGTGGGTGGACCTAGCTATGGTTTTGTGTGTGGTTTTCGCACATGGCTTTAAGCATGATGGTTTTCTGCCCATGGTATTTTGTAGATCCGATCAAGGGAACTACGATTATTCTCTAATATAGGGTTAATGCATTGGGGTTTATGGATGCTTCAGCATATATATATATATATATCTATTGTAACATTGAAAGGAATATAATGAAAAGTCAATATGGTAGTCTTGGTTTTGGGATCCAAGGGAAAATATCTGTGTATATTTGTTATATGTTTTTATGTTTTGGCCATTGTTTATTTTCTATTATTATAATTAATATGTAGGTTATTTCTATATAGGGTTAAAACCTACATTTGGTATCAGAGTTGTTTTGGCTTCAAAGGAATGCCTTTGCTGTTGAGGGCTTTTTCTCGGGCCTGTGGTAGACCCTGTTCAATGGGAGATCTGTGGGAATTATTCTTATGTTTAACGAAGATGGTGAGAAATCGAAAGATAGAGTATGATAAATTTAATGGTTAGAGTTTTGCGTTGTGGAAACTCAAGATGGAGGATCTGTTAGTGGATAAAGATCAGTGGATCATGGTAGATCTGAGTACTACACCAATGAAAATATCAGCTGAAGACTGGGCAAATTTGGATCGAAAGACAAAGAGAACAATAAGGTTTTGTATCTCAGATTTATATTTGTTGAATGTATCAAGGGAAGCTTTAGTGAAGGTTTTGTGGGACAAGTTAGGGACTTTGTACTAATATAAGTCTCTGGTGAATAAATTGTTCCTAGAAAAAAATACGTATAACCTGAGAATGAAAGATGGAGACTCAGTGGAAAAGCATATGAATTCCTTTAATATTTTGGTAAGCCAGTTATTATTTGTTGATATAAAAATTTCAGATGAAGATAAGTTTATCAGCTTCTGTGTTCTATATAAGATTCATGGCATAGTCTGGTTGTTGTAATAGGTAGCAATGTGACTTCCTTGCAATTTGATGAAATAGTTTCATTTTTGACGTCAAAGTAGATGAGAAAAAAGATATAGAGGGCTAAAATGGTGATGTCTTGTTCGTACAAGGATGGTCCTCGAACAAAAACAAAAATAAATCCTCGAGTTGGAGATCTAAATCTAGAGGGACATATAAATCTCCAGGAAAACCTATAAAGGTGTGCTAGAAATGCGGAAAGGAAGGGAACGTGAAAAAGGATTGTAGATCTAAAGCTCCCGAGAAAGGGAAGGGATATATTGATGCTCCTTCTATAGAGGTGAAAACCACCTCAGATGAAGGTGGGGATGTGTACTTGGCTTCTTCATCAAGTACACATGTAGATCATGAGGCCCAGTTTATTCACTCAAGAGAATCCTCTCACTTCACTCCCCACAGGGAGTGGTTGTCCGAGGGTGATAAATATGATGGTGTTGATGTCTTCTTAGCGGATGTAAGAAATTATAGAATCATCAGTCGTGGAAAATTCAAGTTGAAGTTGCAAGGTGGAAGGATTATAAAACTTCCGGTTGTTCTACCTATTCCTGCATTGGCCAAAAATCTAATTTTTGAAAGAAAGCTTGATGACGCATGTGTAAACAGTGTTAGAGAAAGATACCTACAAGATGGTTTAGGGAGCAATAGTATTGATGTGGGGAGTTCGGATTAGAACTATGTACAAACTTCAGGGTAGCACTTTTATTGATGAGTGAAATAGTTTTGTAGTTCTTGAAAGTAGAGTAGAAAATCTAGTGGTCTCTAGGGAAAAGACCATGCTATGACATCAAAGTCTTGGACATAATAGATAGAAGGGCCTTTGAATACTTCATGGTAATGTTATGGTAGAAGGTATGTCTAATTTCTCTTTGGATTTTGATTTCTGTGAAAAAGGTGTATATGGGAAGCAACATCAGGTGAGTTTCCCCTCTAGTGCTAAAAAGGTTAAACATATATTAGAGCTTGTGCACAATAATATGTTTGTAGTTATCAGAGGAATTTTGGCATAAATCACATATAGAGAGACCTTTGTCGATGCGTTTCTAACCAACTAGTGTGATTCATCGTCAGGACAAGTTGAAGAAACAAATCCAGTCTAGCATGTTAAATAGTCTGAGCAGACTATTTAACATGCTAGACTAGATCTGTTTCTTCAACTTGTCGTGACGATGAACCACACTGGTTGGTTCGAAACGCGTCGACAAAGGTCTCTCTATATGTGATTTACACTGAAATTCCTCTTATAACTATGATTAATCACAGAAGCCTCAATTCTACAATATGTTTGTACCTGTGTTGGTTCCATCTCTGGATAGTTCTATGTACTATGTATCATTTATATATGACTTCTTAAGGAATACATGGATATATTTCTTCAGGAAGAAATCTAAAGACTTTGACATGTTTAACAAATTTAAGGCTCTAGTGGAAAAGTAGAGAGAGAAGAAGATAAAGGTGTTGAGGAGAGATAATGGTGGATAGTTTTACAAGAAGGAATTTGAAGAGTTATATAAGAGGTGCGGTATAGCATGGTACAATACTACTCCATACACACCTTAGCAAAATGAATTTGCAGAAGGAATGAAGAAGACATTGATGGAAAAGGAAAGACACATGCTTAGTGGTGTCGTTAGGAAAAGAATTCTAGGATAAGGTGGTACAGACTGCATGTTATCTGGTTAATAGATCACCTTCATCAACATTGGAGGAGAAGACCACACAAGAGGTATGGACAAGTAAGAAACCCTCTCTTTCACATCTGAGGGTATTTGGATTTGATGCATATGTAAATGTTCCAAAAGAGAAAAGAATCAAGTTACTTAGTAAATCTAAAAGGTGCATATTTATTGGGTATAAGAATGGTTTAAAAGGTTATAAGCTTTGGAACCCATAAACAAGGAAGGTTGTGTACAACTGTGATGTGGTGTTTATAGAGGTGGAATATGTTATTAAGCATGAATTCCTACCAAAGGAACCTGAGAAGATAGAGTTTGAGATAAAGGAGGAGGAATCAAAATCTACATGAAGAGAGGAATTAGAAGATGATGAGCCACAAACTCTAGCTATGAGAAGATCTATTCGAGAAATAAGGCAGCTAGAAAGGTATAGTCCAAGTGCTTTATGTTCAAATTTTTCTTTATCTATTACTAACGATGATCCTAGAACTGATAGGGAAGCAGTAGATTCAAAGGATGGAAAACTTTGGAAATAGGCCATGGTCGATAAAATGACATCTTTGCACAAAAATAAGCTTCGGGATCTAGTGGAGTTGTCGATTGGAAGGAAACCTATTGGAAGAAAATGGGTGTTTAAGAAGAAGATGAATGCAAAGGGCAAGGTGGAGAAATAAAACGCTTGGTTGGTAGCAAAATGTTATTCTCAGGTGTAGGAAATTAATTTTGGTGATATTCTTTCTCCTGTTGCCAAGGTAGCTGCTATTAGATTACTTTTATTTGTTGCTACTGCTTTTGATTTTGAGGTTGAAGAGATGGATGTGAAGGCAACATTTCTTCGTGGAGATATGGAAGAAGAGCTCTACATGAAACAACTTTAAGGCTTTGTGGTAAAGGGTAAGAAAGAACTCATATGCAAGTTAAAAAAGTCTTTGTATGGGTTAAAACATTCACCAGGGATGTGGTATTATAAATTTGATACGTATATATGGGGACTTGGCTTCACAAAAAGCAAGGAAGATCATTGTGTGTATTTTAAATTATTTGGTGAATGGGTTATTTATTTGGCCTTGTATGTGGATGACATGTTGTTGATTGGAAATAACAAAGAAATTATTCAGGAATTGAAGACCCAATTGTCCTCCAAATTCAACATGAAATATCTTTGTGTTGCAAACTATATTTTGGACATGAAAAATAAATGAGATCTGGCGTAGAGGAAGCTCTGGTTAAACCAAAGGAAGTATGTTGAGACAATACTACAGAGGTTTAATATGAAGGATAGTAAACGAGTGAAGATTCCTATTCCTATAGATGTAAAATTATCTACTAAACGTTGTCCTAAGAAACAACAAGAGGAAGAGGACATGTCTGATGTTCCATATGCAAGTGCAGTAAATAGCCTAATGTATGTAATGTTTTGTACTACAGCAGACATTACACATGTAGTGGGAGTATTGAGCAGGTTTATGTCAAAACTAGGGAAGGAGCATTGGACTGCAGTGAAGTGGGTTCTTAGGTAAACCTGTGGTACTATTGATTATGGTCTGTGCTACCGAGGAAGACCAGGATTAGACAGAGTTTTGGACATCCGTGGCTTTGTTGATGTAGGCTAGGTTGGAGATCTGGATCCAAGAAGATATAAAAGTGGGTATGTGTTCAACCTATTTGGAGGTGCAGTCAGTTGGATGAGTAAGGGACATTATGTAATGGCACTTGCAACTACATAAGAAGAATATAGGGAAACCACTAATGCAAGCAAGGAAGAAGTTTGGTTGCAGAGATTGTTTTCATGTATGGGGTTAGTACAACAAGCTATAAGGATATACTGTGACAGATAAAATGCAATTTTCTTGGCAAAGAACCCCACTGATATTTCTAAGACAAATCACATTGATGTTCAATATCACTTTGAAAGGGATATGGTTGAGGACAAAATGGTGTTGCTCGTAAAGGTGGACACTTTGAAGAATACTGCAGATGCATTGACAAAGTGTTTGAGCACTGAAAATTTATCATGGTGTAGAGAAAAAATGAGCATTGTAGGGTTGGACCAATGACTAATCTCTCCTGTGGCCCCATGTGGAAAGAAAACAACAAGTGGCAGAAGGTTGGGTGTGTGTTATATTCTTTCAACGACTAGCCCCAATAGTGAAGTGTGTGGTGGGGGGGGGGGAATGAGTGGCCCCTTCGTTGCGTCAGGCGTAGTGGGGGGGTCATAGGGGAGGAGGAAGCCAACCTTATCATAGGGCTTTAGGGTGTCAGTAAACCCCCTCTATAGGGTCCGTGGCAGCGCCCTGGGCAAAATAAAAAATTGGGCCCTATATCAGGTGGGCGGACCTATCTATGGTTTTGTGCATGCTTTTTTCATATCGTTTTGGGCATGATGGTTTTCTACCCATGGTATTTTGTAGATCAGGTCAAGGGAACTACTATTATGTTCTAATCTAGGGTTTATGGATTCTTCGACATGTATATATATTTATTGTAACATTAAAAGGAATATAATGAAAAATCAATTTGGTAGTCTAGGTTTTGGGATCTAGGGGAAAATATTTGTTTATATCTATTTTATGTTTTATGCTCTCACCATTGTTTATTTTCTGTTTTTAGAATTAATATGCAGGTAATTTCTGTACGGGGTTAAAACGTACACATACATCTTGAGAGGTGAGTTTAATATGATAAAAAATATTAAGAAGAAAAAGGGAGGACTTTGTAAAATAGAAGGGAAATGTGCCCTGTTCTAGGAATAATGGACTTTATCCATCCAGTATATATAGATACAATCAATTCCTTACAAACCTAGGATAATTGTGCATAGGGTTACTCAACAAATAGTGTCTCATCTAGATAATTCTCATCTCCAAGAATAAAATTTCCTGAGACATATCTATGGAAGCCTCCATTCTTCCTAGCCATGGATTAGGCTACAGGAAAATAAAATTAAAGATGGAAATCAAAGCATGCACAAGCCATATACCAATTTTTATAGAATGGTTTTGTATTAAGGAATTGTGGCATGAAGCGTATATCATAAAAGAATAAACCATGTATGGATTATAGCAAAAGCTCAAATACATAAAAAACCAACTCAAATACTAGAGTAAGGAAAAATGTGGCACCATTATTCTTGAAAAGAAGGATCTTGTTACATAGAAGGAAGCCTCCCAACAATAAGAAAACATCCAAGCCATATTAGAACATCTAATTGTTGCAGAAGCATGCATTTTCACACAACTCTAGGAGTGATGCCAAAAGGAAGACATCCTTTGGTAATAAGAATCACACGTTCAATGGTAAAATAATTGGGAATGAAACATTGCCTTCTTTTAGAAATAAACATTACAATAGACACACTACAACCAAATATTTTCACTCAAAAATTTGAAAGGCCTCAAACTATAGGACCATGAAGACAAGGCACATGAGTTTGTCTAGTTCCACAAGAATCTTTTAATAGATCCTCAACTACTAAAGGAATAAATTATTCAAAACATAATTTTGTATATACCACCTCTCATTGCATATGAGTAGAATGACACCCTCCTTCATGGGATCATTATGGAAGAGATCAAAGTGGTGGTGAAATCCATGCCTAAAAATAAGTATCATGGCTCTAATGGATTCACAACGAAATTCTTCCAAACTTGCTCAATAATTCATGATCTATGCCTTTGGGAAGTAATTGAAGAATCATGAATATCCCACACTATCCTCAAATCCATCAATATTACTTTCTTCATGCTTGTCGCTAAAAAAGAGAGTGTAGAAGACTATAGTGTTTTCTGACCTATGACCCTTTGCAACATTTTTTACAAGATCATCATAAAAATCTTTCTAACTAATTCAAGCCACTCCTTCCACATATTACCTATACTAAATAAAAAGGCTATGTAAAAGGGACACAAATCCTTAATGGAATCATTATAGCTCATGAAACCATCTGGTCCCTCAAGACCTCCAAAAAATCCTGTAGGTTCCTTAAATTAGACTTCTTAAAAGACTTTAGCAAGATCAATTGGTCATATATAACCTAGATACTTTTTACCTTTCTCTTCCATGGTGATTGGAGCAGCTGGGTTGGTTGACTCATATCCTCAACATTTTTCTTTTTTCTCATATATAGATTCCCCCATGACTCCCTTCACTACCTCTATGGTAATATTCTAGGGTGACCCTTGCTTTCCTTACATCTTCATCCTAATGTAAAAAGAAATAGGAAAAGCTCTCAGAGCAGCTCTCCCCTTTAGGGAGCATGTCCCCATTTCACATCAACAATTTCTGAAAAGCCCCATGTGTATCTGTACAATAATGATTAAATAAGCATGAGACATTTTTCAAGTGTTGAAATATTTCTCTCTTGCTTGAAGTGTGGACCTAAACAAATTTGAATCTCAACTCTTCCTTTTTAGCACTCTAATGGTTGTGCATTCACACATAGTTAGAACCATATGCCTTCAGATTATAAAGCTCCCTACAAAATAATTTGGTGTCCCCCTCATGAATATATCACTTGAGCAAAGTATATAAAATTACTTTATATTCAAACTCGATGGAAAAAAGGCAAGATGAACCCTTTCTTTAGTCAACTTAGCTTATTGACTTGTTATACTTTAATTTGTCCCTCAAATTTTTCCACTCTACTGGTTCTTTATGTTTATGGCACATTCTTCAATCCTTAACACAATCTACAAAATACAACACTCCTTCCTCTTTGGAGGGAGTGGGGGATAAGAGAAAAAATGGGCGCTAGTCACGTGGGACAAACTATGCAAACCCAAGCTTCGAGGTGGTATAGGATTAAGAGATCCTTACATCGTGGCCACAATATCTATAGACAAATTTGGTGGTATTGGTTATAATGAGGAAACAACGTATGGAAGCTCATCTAGCTACAAAAATATGCCAACCACATCTCACATCAACATGTCATCCAATCCTTATTCTAGTATCTGCGATCTTCTATATCAAACATGGAAAAAAAGGGAATGCATCCAATATAGTAGCATTTTTGCTAGGAGATACAAGATGGTGAATAAACCTTATTCTAGGATGACTCTTGGAAATAACCCTACAAGCTTTAACATTAGACAGATCTAAATATGTTGCATCACATAATGTAATATCAAGGCAAGTTCAAGGTGATGGAATATTGGAAACCACAACACCTCTTGTCCATGCGAAGACAACAGATGGCACTAGAACAGTAGCATCCCTAACCATCAAAGGCTACATGGACCACATTCTAGAAAATCTAATTTAAAAGCATATTTTAATCTCCAATCAAAAGGATAAATATTTGTGGGGATATAGTTCTAGTGGAGTAGTCACCATTAAAGAAGCATACATCATATAGGCCAATATAAAAGTAAACACAAAAGCTAATATCTCGAGTAGCATATTGAAGCAGAAAATTTCCTAAAATCACCTTATTTCCATGCCTCTTAGATCAGGGGAAAAAAATTCACACAATATGGAAATACACAACTTTATGGGTCATTCAAGATGCTCCTTATGTTACTATGCCACAAAACATGTAGAGCATCTCTTCAAATTTTGGCCCTATGTTATTCATCTCTAGAAGGCCCTTAAACACAACATGAGACACTCAAACCAAGTTCCTCAATCATTCCTCAAATAATTGGGAATCAGAGAGCTCAAGTGTAAAACAACCCCATACTTAATAGAATTTGGGAGTTATTTCTAAGCTTATTTCTCTAGGGAATTTGGAAACATCAAAATTTATGAATATTAAAAAATTACTCTCTTTCCTAGGACCAAACATGGAACCACAATAAGAGGAATATTCAAGGAATAATTGCAGTGCAATCATGGGTAGATTAGGACTAGTAGGCCACAAGGGTGGAAGCTCTCATTATACAAAGTTGGAATCTTTACCTGATAACTCCCTCATCTCCTATTGCACCACCAGTTCAACATCTACAATTGTAACATGGAATCCTCCCCTCATAACTTCTTGAATCTCAATTTTAAGTGGGGATAAAAATCCAACCCATGTGAGGAAGTATTTGGGGGCGTTTGTAGAGACCACCTTGGCTCACCATTTTATCTTCTCTTTGGAGACATGTCACTCAATAGAAATAACACAGTTGATCAAAAAGATCTTGAGGAGTGTCTCAAAATCATAATCACTCAAGGACATTCTAGACACATTATTGAAGGAGACTCAAAAATCATAATCTCTTTGATCTCTAAAATCCTTGATGTCTCTCCCTTATTGAAGGTATTTGAATGTTAGTGAATGGAAAATATTGTACAATCAATAGCCTCCCAACTCTTGACCATCCCTGTGGTCATCCCCTACCACATTCAATAAATAGGAAATAAATAAAAGAAGTAAAAAATTTAGCAAACAAGCATACCAATAATGGATGTTCTGATGTAGCTCATATGCTCTCTTCCACACAGTATTCCATCCTCTAATAACCTCTCAAAATGGAATTCTATATCCTAATGAAACAAGATACTCATCCCCTATATGGGTTGACCAAGGTGGAAAAATAAGGATGGTTTATTTCGACAATCCCACAACTCATGCACTGGTAGGAAATGGAAATATTCGCCCCATTCCAGAGATCATTTATACATGTATGTTATATTGATGATTTCCATAACTCTCGAGCTAGCAGCCTTGTTCCACATTCATTATCTAGCCTACTTATTTGTGAGAAACATAATTTTAAGGGATTTTCAGAGGTTTTAATGATGAATTCAAATCTAAGGTCAATCACACAAAATTACATACCTCCCATTAGCACGAGCTGACAATAAAACATTCTCTTTCAAGCCAACCCTCCCTATCACCCTAGAGCTGCCTAGGCCTAGTTATGTTGTGATTCTATGGCTATGTGATTTTATTTTTAATCCTTGGCTTGGTCTCGCTATTCCCTTACAAATATTCCAGAGTGATCTAGTCTAGCTTCTAGGAAGTATGGTTAAATAGGGGGATTTTTCTAGTCTCCTCCACTTTGTCCAGATTACATGCACCTATCTCCGACCTCTTATTCTTCTGGTTTGTTTCCATGCCTTGATAAAGGGATACAATTAGGTGTGGAGAAAATTAGTATAAAGAGAGAGGCTAGTCTAGAGGTCAAATCCTAGCTGAGAGCTTAGTCATTCACTACAAAGATTTCAACCCTCATCTAAATTAAGAAAAAATCACTTAGATAGAAAGGGAGATCTCCAATGACTGGTGCAATCTAGCAAACACTGAGGTGTTGAATGAGGTTGCAGATTGGGTTCCTGATGTTGGTAATATAAGCGGTAGATATAATTAGCATATGTACACAACAAACAGCTATTGGAACCTTAATTTTCTCTTAGGGAGATTGCTTGTAGATCAAAATGAACTCAAAGATTATGTCATCCTATCTTTGAATAAAATGAAATGAATTCTTATGGCCATGGATCGTAGGATTGTGAGAATTGAACAAGAAACAGGACCTCTTCCTGATCATAGTTCCTCTCTATCCTGGTAGGAAGAAGGTTATAATCCATGTTGAAGCTACTGATTCAAAAAAATAGGCTAGCATGCTTTTGTCTTCCTACCTTTTTTTTCCTTTTTTTTTTTCTCTTGTTTTGGCTCTTTTTCTTTTATGTTCTCTTGTTACAGCTCCTTGTTGAAGAAGGGCAGGGGTTGTGGCTAGAAAGATAATACTCTTGTTTTGTGTTTCGGAACCAAATAATCCATTTTCAATTTTGATATTTAAAAACAATTGAACATCTATATTTAGTCTAGTTCCCTCATGATAGGTCTGTTGGAAATAGTAATTACTCCCACATGAATATCTAGCAAGATCCAAGTCGAGTGATGGATGACCAGATAAGATGAGTTAGCTACAGTCCAAATTTATATGCAAGCTAACTAAGTTAAGTGTGAGGTAGGTTGAGTTCAATCTATATTTGGAAAAGACCAAATTTAGTGTGTGTGTGGTTTTAAGTTATTTTGGGTGACTCACTAGAAAAAAAGTTTAAATAAATCTCATCGAGTTTAGTGTAATGAATAGAAGAGTCACAACTCTTGTTATTGTGTGTGTCAAATTATTGTGTTACTTTTGTGTCTTTCCTCCTATGCCTTACCATCAAATTGGAATGAGAGTGAGATTACAAAGAGAAAAAGGAGGACAACTCTGTAGTTATCCATGAGAGAGGAGAGAAATATTTTTTCTCTTGGTTGAAGCTATAATGCACCCTATAATGCACCTTGTATATTGTATATAGGCTGTTATAACACACAAGGGCTCAGCAACGAGCCGCATTATGGGTCGTCGACGCGCTTCGCATGCATGCGGGTTCATTTTGTAGTTGGAAACGTTAGATTACTAACGAAACACTCCTTGTTATGAAGAGCATTAAACACAAGCTCTTCTTCATACGAGTTGCATTACTCTTCATAAAATAAAAAATTCAAAAGGTTCATGATTGTTCGTTAATTTCTTGGATATATAAAGTGGCATGGTATTATTTTCTAAGGGGGTTTATTTAAAATTGGTTATTCATGAGATTCCAAAGTGTGTTTTGAACTTGAAAGTACCTGGAGTTTTTTGAAGGTTGGAGAATTTTTTTAAAGTTTTTATATTAAAAAAAGGTGCCTAGAATGAGAAAGATTGAAAAGGTGCATAAACTATTTTTTGGTTTAAAAGGAGAAGAGTTTGGAACATTTTGTGTGGTTTTTAATTTTCCTAATAAAAAAAAGAGAATTAAAAAGAGGAAAACATCTTATTGAACAAGAAGGTTTAGGGATTTGCAAAAACTTGTTTGTTTTGTCAAGCATAACATTTTTTTGGCTATTGTGCCTTACAGGGGCATATATTGAAAATCATATTTGTTTTTTGGGATGATATGGAAGATAGCCTTATGAAATCAGGAAAGTTGTTCTAAGATAGAAGAAATACAACAGTCATCGGTCGCAAAGAGCGACTGTAGAAGATTACGAAAAGGAATCACAATGAAGATGAAGATATTGTTACCATGTTTAGAGAGGTTCAATCTGCAACTAAGGAACTGAGAAGCCTAACCGAAGACAAAGATAAATTTGGTGAAGTTGAAATTGTCAATGATCACATGCATGCAGTGTAGATGAAGATTATGTTGATGATCTGTGTGGTTTCTTCTCTGAAACATGGATTGATTGTGGCAATATGGTAAGCGCCATGTTTGATGAAGAATTGAAGGTTGAAGCTGCCACTATAGTCACAAGTTATGAAGCAGTTTGAAATGCTCATGAAGTAGCAACAACTGAGTTTGGCATAGGTAAAGCTACCAATAGAGAGACAAGTGTTTTGTTGGATCCAACAATTGGAATTCTTGATGTTAAATTTGATGAAGAACCATTAACTTGTGATGCGTGGTTGCAAATAATGCGATCGAATGAACATATTGATATGTTGATATTTGGTGAGAAAAACCCACTTTGATTGAAAGCTAAGTGGAAGACAACATGTTTGCGACAACAAAGGCTGGTAAAAAGGCAGAAAATGAAAATTATGATGCAATGACACAGCAAAAGAAGGCATAGAAGGAAGAGGTAGAGCATGAAGCTCTCACTAAAGAACATAACAAAGATTAATTTAATATGCAAGTGTTCAAAATAGCATGGGCGCAAAAGTTGAAAAAAAAGTTGCTAATAAGTTTGATGCAGATTTGAAGCTCATTAAAGAATGGATTGAAAAACTAATTGAACAAATTGATGTGAGTCTTAAAGAAACAATTGGAATAAAAGAATTCAATGAAATGATGAATAATGATTTTGATTGTGTAGATTATTGCAAAGAAGGAGTAGTACATAATGCTGAAAGTGAAGAGAAGGATATAGAAGTTCATGAAAATAAGAAAGAGTGCATTAAAACCATTTTTAAGCAATGGAGACAAGAAGAGATTGGATGTTTCTCTCAAGAAATATGGCAGAAAGAAAGTGAGGAATATGAAGTGCAAGAAGCATCACAAAAAACACAGATTGAAGATGAAGAGTTGTAGCAGTAGTCCGTGGTTGAACAAATCCTTGAAGAGACATCTGTAGAAGACCCACTTAGATCAAATTCAAGACAAGACAAAGAAACATTGAAAGAGCAGGAAGTAAAGAAATATGGAACCTAAAGTAAGAACACACAACAGAGAGTGCATCAATTTCAAGGATATAATGTTTGGAAGAAGAGAAAAGGAAAATGAGAAATTGTAAAATTTTTGTGCCATTATGAGCCTAACTGAGACATATACCAACAGGCATGTTTAATTGATGATTGAGTCAATTTCTATTACAAGCCTAACAAGCATAGTTGAGTCATGTTGAGTTATGTTGAGTCATACAATCGTAATTAAGAGGGAGTGTTAGAAATAGTAATTACTTTCGAATGAAGATCTAGCAAAATCCAAGTGGAGTCATAAGCTGAGTTAAACACAGTAGATATTTAGAATGTAAGTTAACATCCAAGTGGAGTCATAAGCTGAGTTAAACACAGTAGATATTTAGAATGTAAGTTAACTAAGTTAAGTGCGAATAAAGTTGAGTTCAATCTATACTTAAAATATACCAAATTTAATGTGTGTGCATTTTAAGTTATTTTAAATGAATCACTATACAAAAAGATTAAATAACCATCATCAAGTTCATTTCACCCAATTCATTGTAATCTTGACTCTTTTATTGTATATATCAAATTTTATGCGTCAACATAAACTTCCTTTTATTTAAACATAAATCTATGAAATCAACCGATACAAAACTTTTCAGAAAAAGTAAATTAAGACCATAGTATATCTTAAATTATCATCGTAAAAGGGTTAATTCAGTTATAACTCTTCCAAATAAAATATGGTCATGCCCTTGCATCCCTGATGAAATACAATCACATTTCAGTCCCCGCGGTTATTTCCAACTGTCAAAATTTCAATTCAGTGATCAGCATGCTTTTGCATCTTCTTATTTATTTAATTATTAAATTATTACAATATAATTATCACAAGTATGTGCACAGCTTCAGAGCGGTACAATCTACGAGTCTTTTGTGTGCTTTAAAGCATTATGCAGAATTTTTTTGATGGTGCAAAGCGTGCAAAGTAATATTTAGATCTGGTAGCAGAATAATTAGCATATTCCGTTCGTTAAGACATGGTGCCACTTGTGATCTCATTTCACAACTCTGTGGTTGGAGAAGTTCATCTATTTCTTCGAAGAACGGCCAACACCAAATCTTCCAAATGTCCGTCCTGCCTGTTATTCGGACGTGTCTGCTCAGATAAATCGGTTTCTAGGGATGTAGACACCGGATGAATGCCCCAATCCATGTCCCACAAGCTAGAATTGCTCCATGAACCCTCATCCTCCGTCACTTCCTCATTGTAGTTATTAATTGTGACGTTGTCGGATCGAATCTGTTGATGGTCTGCCCAAGGATTCAAATAGCCATTGTCGGATGGACTGTTGTTATTGCAATTATATGTTAAACTTGAGATTTCCGATTGCTTGTCATACACATATTCAGGACTTGGTGAGACCGCCTCTGAACTGCTACAAGCTGCGAGCTGAGCATAGCCAACAGCCAAAGTTGCCTTCAAGTTCGTAACCTGCCATGCAAGAGACATCTCAGGCGTCATCAGATTTAAATATTTCAAACAATCTCTGTATAAAGAAACTTCCTTACTCTAAATGCAACTCTGCCATGGAAGAAAGTAAAGGAGGAGTTCAATTGCAGTTTATAGACCTACCTGTTGCTCAAGAGCATAAATGTGCGCAACGCAACCATAAACGGGATCCTGCAGCCGAGCCTCTGCCTCATACAATACGCTAACTACTGCATCGTATCGTTGGTAAATGGGCAGCTGTATTAACATCTTAGAGAAGTTGCTCGCTCCGAAGACCTTATGTATAGCACCAAACTGGGGTGACCCCATTTCGTCGGAGCAGAAGTAAGGGGCGAATACACAGCCTTTCACGCACTTTCTCCTCAGAAACTTGCACGCTCCGCAAGGAGCCCCTCGAGACCCTCCGCCTGCCATATTGGTACTCTTCTCTCGAGCCTTCTGGTTTCAGGGAAGGGATTTTAGACTGAAGGGAATGGAATTACGCACTGACAATTTATATGGAATTTCTAAAGGCTGGCATCATTGGGTGGATCAGCCTGACGTCAGCGGAAACGATTCCACGAGCTATGGGATAGTCTCTTCCGCACACGACCAAGTTGATTAACAATCATTTTCCGCAGTTGATCGGTTATCATGTCGCTCTAGTGTTCCATCGGAGGGAGCCACTGAAAATGGCCGCCGATGTCCAGTTTCTCAATTGGATCAAACGCCGGCCCTACAAACTACAAGCTATCGATTCATTCGCAACAATATCTGCAAATTATTGGAAGGCCAGAGGACAGTCACACCGGAAAGCGCCTACCTGATCAGATAATCCAAATGCAAAATCGAAGCCTATGCGCATTGTAATACTTCCCAAGAGTTTTATAACCCCTTTGCATTCCTAGTTGAATGATACATTATTGGACTCGGAGGTAGAGGTGATCTCTGATTGGAGTTAGCCATTAATCTCACAAAGGCATTCTGATAAAATAAGTGCAGGATTTGGGGCCATTCGTTCCAAATGTCACATCGCACAACTACAATTTTGTATATATATACCGTTTAAAGTTTGTTATATTTGGAGAGGATGCATATTGGATAACAAATGTCACATCCCACAACAACAATTTTGTGTATATATATATATACCGTTTAAAGTTTGTTATATTTGGAGAGGATGCATATTGGATAACAAAATTTATATTCCGCGAATCGCGTGGTGAACTCATGACATAGAAGAGAAAATAGAGAGGAGTGTCGCGTTGACGATGCCCTCCGTTGCCGGCCAGGTCCTATAAAAAGTAAACGGTTTTACAGGTATCTTGTACCTAATGGATTTACCCCCCACAACGTAAAACTCTTGCTATTATCGTCATCGAGTTAGAGTTATGGTCAGTCAGTTGTACTTTTAGCGATAGAAAAATTCACGTTGATGCCTCTTTTGACCCGATTATAGCTTTGACCTTAGACGTGGTGTGACATTCTTTTTCCATTAGTATAAAAAATAATTACAATTTTAAAGCACCAAAGCGCGGTACCAATTTGACTGCGTAAGGCTTTCAGAATATGCATTGTGATTTCTCACATCCTTTATTTATTTTATCGTAAAACGAGAAGGTGGCCCTGTACACATATTTTAAAACATGTATATGACCCTTTTCTATAATTTCAGCGCCTCCGAACTGCCATGTAAGTTGCCATCCAGCGCGCCAAATAATAGTTTTAAGGATGCTCATATGATTTAAAGAATACACGTGTTAAGTTGTCTATATTGATTATTATTTTACTCATATAAATCAAATGGTGGTCTAATTCCAATAAACATAAAAAAGAAATTATTAAATTTGAAAAAAAAAAAAAAAGGTCTAAAGTAAAGATTTGATTTCTCTTGAGATGGCATAGCCTCGTGTTATATACACACATGAAAATTAGCTAAAATGTAGAATAGAGAAACTACATTAAATATTTGAATCATAAAAAAATGGATTTTTAATACCATATTTGCAGGGTTGCGTGGTGGTGTCAAAGAAAAAGGGGCCTCTTTTCATCTAAATCTTTGTCATTTAAATATACCTTTAGGCCTGGTTCTAGCTCTAAGTCGTTGAAGGTTTTTTCTAGACTAAGATTGTTGGAGCATTCATGGGTCAACCCATTGTTTCAAATGAATGTGATCTTTACAAAGACAAAGATTATAGATTATCAATGGTGAGTGAATCAACTAGTTCTAGCCCCAAAATTATGCCTTTAGAGCTTGAGTCTATCATAAGTAGACCCAAAACTTGAAACTATCTTTCTGTTCCAAAGGGTGTTTTATGTTCATCTTTAAGGACCTTGAAGATCCACAAAGGGTTTAAAAACCAAGGACTCTATTGTTGGGGTTGTGTAGATCTTTCAATTCAGCCATGGTTTCTAATGTTCACCCCCCTTTCTATGAAATCTTTGTCTACTCTAATATGGGTAAGACTCCCAAACTTACCCCTCCAATGGAGGAGACATTTGCAAGCTATTGGTGCAATACTACCCCAGAGAAAAGTAAATATTTAATTTACTTCTACAACAGTGACATGGTAAACCATAGGCTACACAAAAATTGTGGAATTTAAAATGTTAAATTATTTTATTTTAATTTTATTTATAAAAAAAATGGTTATGGCTAGCCATGGAATTTTAGGGGAGCAGTCACAAAGTGAAAAACTTTTCACTCACAAGACAGTTGGAAGAGAGTTATTCCTCTCCCTAGAGATAAATAATCCCAGTTGAGACAAGGAAGGCAAGAGGGTGGAGGGAAAATGGTTGAGGCCACCTAGAGACTTGGAACGTGGTTAGAAAGGGTCCAAGGGAGGAAATACATATTGATTCCTTAAACATGAAGTTGTTTGGGAAAGTCGGGATGCTACCAAAGTAAGGAATTCCTGAGCTGGTCAGCCAATGGAATATCATATTAGACCTTTAGAGTCTAAGTATTAACCTAGACAGAAGACAAACCTGGTACGTGTGACAAACTCAGAAGATTCTAAGTGGAATGGTTGTGGTCATTGTCAAAGAACTGCTCTGGGAGTGACAAAATGGCTTGGTGGAAGAATTGGACATAATTATTGTTTTATTGGTTGGGAGGAGTGATCTTTCTTCCCTATGGATTCCCTGGAAAACTAACTTGAACAAGATAAGTACTCTATGTCCTTTTCTTCCAGAATAGAAAAAATTGTTGTAAATGATAGTAATGTATTGGTAATTTTATAGAAATTTTGTTTTAAGTTATTTTCTGAAAATGTTTGAGCTATCTCTTCCAAATCTGGTATAACATGGAGTTGCGTAAAGGTGAGTTGCGTAAAGGTCTTGTTGTAGTTGGAGTAGCATTTTGGATAAAAAGTAGTAGAGGATTGTTAAGAAATTTGTATAGAAGTATTGGAACATGTAAAGGTGAAAACCTTAGGTGATTTAGTTAATGTTTTGTTAATTTGAAATTATAAATGGTATATAAGTGGTCTTTGTAGAGAATGGGTTGATTCACTGCTACGGTTTCTTTACTTGGACAAAGTAGACAATTTGAATATGGAAGAAAGTATCCTAAATTTTATTTATACATGACTAATGCACATTTGAATTATGGCAAAAGCATAATAGTGCTACTCAAGGTGATAGTTCACAAGCTACAATCCGCTTAGAAAGACAAGAATAGTAGATGATTTTGAAATATTATTATTAATTATGCAAGTAGTGCAAATGGAATTGCATTTCTACCATCTAAAATTTTAGCGGGACAACAAGGTGGGGTCGTTGTCAAATGGCATAACCATAGGAAAAGTAAACTAAAAAAATGTATGATTATTATTGATGAACTCTTATTAACTGCAAGATGCCAATCCTTAGTACATTTGGAATACATGTTGATAGACCATTAATATTTGTGTATGTGTGTGTTTTTAAAATGATGATTAATACTAATTATAATCATAATGACTATGCATGTAGGTTGACTTAGATAGAGCATTCCTAGTCGGACCTTCGCACATTTTGATCAGAAAAGAGATTAAACTACAATGGCAACATTTCAAGGAGGAAAAGACCACTCGAGAGCATGGAGATTTTAGGTGTGAGGCCTATTCTAGCTTGTTCTAAAGGCTAGGAAACATCGAGGATGGTGTTTCACTCGAGAGGGGGAAGATGTAACACTCCCCAAATAAATATAAATAATTAATTTACTTCTACCACAATGACTTGGTAAACCATAGGCTACATAGAAATCATGGTGGAATTTAAAATGTTAAATTATTTTATTTTAATTTTATTTAAAAAAAGTGGTTATCGCTAGCCATGGAATTTATGGGGAAATTCACTAAGTGAAAGAGTTTTCACTCACCAGAAAGTTGGAAGACCATTATTTCTCTCCCCAGAGATAAATAATCTTAGTTTGGAAAAGGAATCAAAGAGGGTGAGAGGGAAAATTCTCGAGGAAACCTAGAGACTTGGAACCTAGTTGGAAAGGGTCCAAGGGATGGAATACATATTGATTCCTTAAACAGGACATTATTCAAGAAAGGAACAACACTGTGAAAATAAGGAATTATTGAGCTCGTTGGCTAGTGGAATATCCTATTAGACCTTTACAGTATGAATATTAGCCTATAAATGCCTCATATAGTTAGAAGATTCTAAGTGGACTAGTTGTGGTCCCTGTCAAAGCACTGTTTTGGAGTGAAAAACGGGTTCGAGGGAATAAATGGATGTAAATTTCATTCTCATTGGTTGGGAGGACTAGCCTTTCTTCCCTGAGAATTCCCTGGTAGCTTAACTTGAACAATATAAGTACTCTATGTTGTTTTCTTCCAGAATAGAAAAAGTTGTTGTAAATGATAATTGTGGTATTCAAAATTTTATACAAATTCTATTTTAAATTATTTTCTAAAAACTTTTGATGTATCTCTTGCAGATATGGTAGAACATGGAGTTTCATAAAGGTTTTCATGTAGTTGTAGTAGAATTTAGATAAAGAGTAGTAGAGGTTTGTTAAGAAATCTGTACAGAAGAGTTGGAACATGTACACGTGAAAACCTTAGGTGACTCAATTGAGATTTTGGTAATTTTATATTATAAATGGTATATAAATGGCCTTTACAGAGAATGGGTTAGATTCCATCTATAAGAAAAAAGTATTTCCTGGAGGTAATCCACATAAATATGTCATTATACATGAAATTACTATACAATATGATGTAGAATTCTACCACATCGTGCGTTATTTATTTCTATATTTCTTTTGAGAATCTATCATTGAAGAAGGATATCAGACTAATAATAATAGGTTTTGGCTCTAATCCTTTAAGATAATTGGTTTAGATATTGAGCGGAGTCAATGGAGCCAACAACTTAAAATCGGTTCCTAACTCTTTAGAATAACATTCGCTAGGAAATATTACTATTCAATAGAAGAATTATATAGTTATTCACTACTTCTATTAAAGGAAAAACACAACCATAGATACTTACTGTACTTGGAACAAAAATCCCTAATCAAATTTGTTAATTTTATATAAACCGTACCAAAGAATGAAAAGACACAGTTAACCCCATAAGAATAAAGCTGTCACAATCTTCTTGTATTAGTCATTCAGTCACCTGTTAAATGGTGTGGAACACGGGTAAAGGCATACAATCACATGTAATTGGAGACAAATAGTAATAAGAGTTGTATTGAAAACTATATAGAAATAACATTAGAGATAAAGACTGGTTACAACCCCCTTAACTAATATAAAGAGTTAAACTTTACCGACTCAATATTTAGAGATAAGCCACATTGCAAAATCATCTCTAATAAGACATGGAATCAAGAAATAATAAAAGGAAAACTAGGTGTTATAAAACAACCATCCTAGGTCAACCCTGACTCGTTGAAAAATTCTTGTACATAGACTTTAACATGTAAAATTTAAGCAAATGAAATATAATTGTAACTCTATCCTCAAATAACTTAGCTACCAAAGCAATTCTTTCTTTGAATAAGAATTCTTGTAGAATTATGATAAGAAGATAACATAATTTCTTCCTAGCGACTATAATGTAACATCATAACCCACGTGGTTACCATCTACAGAAAAAACCGATTTGAGAATATCAATTAGATTATTTGTAATAACAAGGAACTTGTAGAGATGAATTCCTCCGACTAATCATACAGAATAATGTAGTAACGGAAATTTATATTTCATTAATACATGAGAGAAAAAGTAAGATCCTAACACTGCAAGCTATTCATGAATTCAGACGCTACAATCATAAAAAGAACATAAGTCCTAAGTTGTAGACTTCTTGATAATCTATGCTTTAAGTTAAATAAAGAGAAATCTATCCAACTCAGGCCCTGTGGGTGGCTAGTAACACCATAAGCGATGAACATATGCTTTAAGTTAAATAAAGAGAAATCTATCCAACTCAGGCCCTGTGGGTGGCTAGTAACACCATAAGCGATGAACATAAAAATTTATAGGGATGATGAAATTGTAGCTAAGGGAGGGAGTTTTCCAAAAACTTCCTACCCATAAATGAAACCTAGAAGTAAGTCTTAGAGAAAAGACGAGAAGTATTCAGAATGTTATTTTCCTATATTTTTATTTTAAGAAAAGGGAAATTGCTTGCACCTGTAGAAAAATTTGGTAAATATCAGTCATGTAGGAAACTAATGGGCTCTTAGTCGACATGGGTCCATCCCAAAAAGATTTGAAATCTCACCTATCAGGGAAAGAAAAAAAAATGACATTAATTTATAGAACAAATTTTAAGGAGAGGGAATTTTCACAAATGGAAAACGTTAAAGAAATAAACTGAAAAATAAACCCTCGAACCATATTTTGGTAGCACTTTACTGGAAGGAAGAACTCGTTAAAATAATTCTAGAAAATTCCAATGGGGACCAAAAGGAAATCACACCAAAAGATGAAGTAGTTTAAGGTTTTACCTATGGCTGAATAAGGATTGAACTGTTCCCCTCATCTATGTTAGACGAAATCTTGGAACTAGAACAAGAAGATAGGAATACCCAACAACCCCAGCATTAACCTAAGGAAAAAACAATAACAAAACACTTGTTATTATCTGGAGCATTTTATGCAAGAAAAAGAGTAAATAATCCACTAAGCAAGGAAAATTTTGCGACTGAGGTGAGAAATAACAAAATAGGCAAAAGGGCAGTAGGTTGAGCATCACAAAAGCTGACGATGGTGTTGGGTGCTGTAGATCTCTCCTCATAAGGAGCATGAGTGAAGCATTCCCTTGTAATGCTCTAGAGGGAGGATGGTTACCTCTAGCCGCACCAATCCTTCATAGTCACAAATCATTTGGCCTAGGTAATGAGGGCTGTAGATTGAAGCCTCACAAACCTTGAGGGGCATTACCACTTGGAAGGATAATGACATTAAGTTTTGACATAGAATGGGAATCTATCCAGACATGAATTATTATATATGTCATAAACATAACATGTGTAGTAATAATGTACCAAGGTGGATTAAAACTCCAACACATATACCCTAGATGACTCCTAAACTCTCCAAACATTGAACATTACCATATGATGGAAAACCATAGTTTAGGGGGAATTTATAAAAGTGAAATTTATGAATATTTCACATTCAAATATGGAAATTCTGATAAGTCCAAATTTACACCATGTAAAAGTTATAAGTATAACTAAAAAAGGGTGAGGTGTATTACCATTAGAAACACACTAGTTCGTTTGCTCAAAATTGACACTGAAAGATTGGAAAATGGGTTCATCTCATTTGTCTACATTTGTATGGAATTGGATATAAGTGAAGGGCTCCCACAACAAACAAGTGTTAAATGAGGTGGAGAAAATGATGATCAACCACTAGACTATTAAAGCATTTCTTTTAGATGTAGAGTTTGTCAACGACTAGGACATCTACAGAGTTCATGCTCTACATCAGAAGGGTTTTCTAGTTCCTTGGAGTTGAGAAAACCTAGCCATGGTTGGAGGGAGCATAAGGAAGCATGTAATAGAAAGAATGTGTCAAGCCACAAGAAGGATTGCTTACAATAGCAAAAGATAACTAATGACACTCTGAATTCACAAGATCAAGTGCAACGCCCTGTGAGTTTGCCTCATTCTTTAGTTAAGGAGAATCCACTGACAAGGGAGAATGGATGAGTTTCAGGTTTAATTGTGTATGAAATCAATGGGTAGAAGTGCTCCCATGAGTTTGGACATTTAAATAGTTGCAAAGAGATCCCATGCAATGCTAAGCTCATAGCAATGGGGCTTTCTTAGGAAAATGAGAATTTGGCTCTATGTCCAATTATAACTCATAACCCTATAGTGTGGGTAGATGTACTAGGAGAAAGGGTAAAAGAGAAGAAAAAAGGTAAAAGAAGAAAACCTTTTAACAATTCTTGTATGTGACTCTAGAAATTCTAAAGTTGTAACCTATTTTATGAAATAATGGAATTTAATTTACAAAAAAAACAATGTTGGAATATATCATCTACAAACCACATCGGTTACAGTAAAATGTCTTTTTTATTAATATATTTTTAATAAATGTGATATTAATTAAGTCTATATATTTTAAAATATTTATTTATAATCTAACATTCAATTTTTATTACTAATAATAATTTCTCAAATGCCACATATTGATTTTATATTTAGACTTAAATGATTTGTAGATATTTCTATTATTACTTTTATTTAGATACTTAAGTTTTTTAATTTAATAATATCTTTTGAGAATATTGAAATATTATGTTGTGGTGTTTGTTTCTCTCTATATAAAAAGGGATACTGAAATTAATTAATTAACATGATTAACATCAATATCAAAATAATTTATTTAACTAACTTGTATATTCAAATAATATATCTAAATTCTATATTGAGATATCTTTTTAAATTATAAAATTATATATCTTTCTCACATAATTAAAAGTGAAAATCTAAATTATTTTTTAATTTCAATTACTTTATCTTGTTTCAAAATTAATATAAACTTATACTACTTCACATATCTCTTTTAACATAGGTTGTAGTATCAATAAGATCTCTCTTTTGGACTAGATTGTAATATCATTAATGTATCTCGCACAATGATAAAGGGATTAATGTTTTTTTTATAATACTTTTCATTAAAACGAACAAAATATGTATATCCATATTTAATTTTCAGTATAGTATACATTTCTTTATTTTTTTAAAGAGTATTCTACTTTTATTTGAAAAGGGGCACATAGTCAACTATATGTGGACCACAAAAAGAGTTACACATCTCCCTTATACTAGGTTATAGAACCTGCATCACAATTATTATTATTATTATTATTATTATTATTATAATACAAGTTGAGGCAAAATATAGTTGAACCGATTTTGAAAGTGCAAGGATTTTTGGAACAAAGAAGGGGAACTCGGTGCGATGGCTATGGTTTTTTGTATCTTTTCACATTCCTTATGTGGTCGATCTGCTCTAGAGTTCAAATCCACCCTTTGTGTGATCGCCGGGGCACGATCCCAATGCTCTCGAGTCTGATAAAGGAGTTTTTTTTAAGGGATTCGTCTAGCGAGGCAGAGGAATTGCTTGGACGCCCATAAGTGGTTGGAATCCAGGAAAAAACATTTCAAAAAATATTGCAGACACAGTGTTTGAATCGTGTTTTTGATGGTGGAAATGGATTCAACAACACAAAAAATGTCTAGGACACCTAAAAATTTAAATTTTAACAACTATAACTTGGATTTACAAAAATCCTTAACGGATTTTCTATAAAGATGACCAGAATTTCAATAATTTTCTGGGCAGTTTTTCCAACTAGTTAGACTATGGATTTTTTAAGGGCTTGAATTATGGTTTCAACCTCCTATGTGGGGATGGACACTAATGCCTGGGCCATTGGAAACATCATTTACGAGATCATGAACCCAAAGTTTCTTCTCTCCTTAAACATTTATGAGGGCTTAGAAAGAAGCAATGGGTGTCGCAAACATGACTTGGTCCTTGATCTTTCTAGGATTATGGTGACTCTGGCACATAAATCATATCCATGTTCGCTCATAGTCACCAGAGAAATAATAGTCATATCGAAAGACAAAAATCCGGATACAGCATTGGATCTTCCACCTGTAACATTTTATTTAATAGATTTGTGGTTAAAGATAATGGATATGTATAATCTCTATCCCCTGAGGTAATTTTGTCACAGAAATGCAAGAGTAGCACTAGATCTATGGAGTTCGCATCGCTTTTTGCCAGATCATAATTTTCCTCCATTACAGTAAGTGTGTTTGGTGGCTTGGCCATCACTTATGAAGACAGTTCTACCACTGCAATCTCTCTCACTCTTTGCAGCTCCACACTTGTGCCTTGATTCGAATGAAGATCCAAGTGACTGTCAAGTAAGGGCACCAAATCTCAGAACTACGACAACTTTCCAAATTTTTATCAAACCCCAGTCGGAGAATCAATATTATTTTGGGTTCAGGCATTAGATTACATCCAAGAATTGAAGCACAATATCATCCACACTCTACATATCCCGACATTCCTATAAAGTTTGATCTGTAGAGGAAAATCCATGCAAGAAGATCTAATTTTATGAGATTGTCACATCCCTTCATCATCCATCATCATCTTAAACTTGAGGCTTCAGAGAGGATCTCCTAGAGCAATAAATTCAAAGGGTGTAGGAGGATTATCTGGATCTAGTCATCCCAAAGAAAGAGAACTCAATCTAGTGAAATTAAATGGAGGCCTTTTGTTCAAAGATATTCTCAAAGGAATATTTGTTGCCTCAACAACACTATATCAGACACACATTATACCCAACCCCTATATAGTGGAACAACTGAACCAAATCCTAACAATGGTTATATATCTATCAAAAACAAATGATATATGCATAACTTATGAAGCTCAAGTAGTCATTTGCAGATTCAATGATTTTTGGCCAAAACCAGTGGATCTCTTTCATTGGATATTCACAAATTGGACAATAAATTGTGAGATTCACCTCTACTCCTGTGGATTTCTCATTGTAAAATTTGCATCATTAGAGGATAACAAATATATATTGTGAGAGCGTTCATGGTTCTCGGGCTCTGTAGAACTTTTTGTCACCCATTGGTTCCCATATTTCAATGACAATACAATGGTGGTATCTAGAATGTCGAGTTGGGTTAGATTGCATAATATCACCCTACATTTCTGGCACGATAATGTGCTATAAGCCATTGGGAACATATTAGGGCAATACATAAAGACAAATAAACAAAGATTTGAGTAATGAATCTACACTTTCGCCAGTATGTGGAGGTAGATTTCAGTAAAGGATTACTAGATCATATTCTCTTGACACAGAACAAATAGTTCTATACACAATTACTAGATTTTGAGAATATGACATTTAGATGCCGAATATGCTGTTAAATTATACATCTAAAAAATTCATGTCCTGATGCCAAGAAAGTGCTTCGAAGGAATAATAAAACAGGAAATCAACTGAATGGATGAAAATTCTCACTGTAACTGCCTGACGAAGAAGAGGACGATGAAGAAATGAAACCTCCTACCAATTAAGAAACCTAGAACCCTTTAGAAAATGCAGGAAAGGGGAGCATTATTTATGAATTTTCAGGAAATCCAACCCACACATTGAAGTAGGAGATGATCCCTATAGAAATGGAGACAGTGGGATAAAAACATCATCATGTATCTGAAAGTTTGGATTGAGATAAGTAAACTCCAAGAATGAGTGAAGGGACCCAGCTAGCATTTGTAGTGAGCACTCGTTCCCAAGGAGAGTGGCGAAAGGTAGAAAATAAGAATTAGAGAAAAGGGTAACTTGTTTACCACCATTTCGAAGTTGTATTTTTGGTCTCTATGATCACCAGTTTCGATGGGCATGATTGAATTCATTGTCAACATCTACAAGATGTAATTAATTTCATTAATAAAATTATGATTTTTCCCAAGGAAAAAATTATATAAGTTAAGATAAATACATTTAGAAAAGCCTGTGATATCATTTTAACCATGGAGATTCAATCCCACTTTATCATGGACATTTTTAATTTGTAAACAAGTCTTTTTCCAATAGCATGGGCCAATATCATGGCTTATCAATACCGTATGCCTAAAAAATCATAACTCATTTCATATAGACCTGGTTCATAAGACCTTTCTTTAATTAATCAATTGAATATAACAGTAAAAATAGAAAACAAATTTGGAGATATATCTTAACCTTTGATTTTTGAATACTACTGAAAATATTATACCCCCCAATTAAGAAATATTTACAATTAAATGAAAATTCTATAAGCCTTATTCCAAAATAAACACGCATATCAACATGGATATTTTTTTTATTCTTTTACAACTATAATATATCAACTACATTTTTTAAGTTTATATAACAAAATCTAAAATAGACATGATGAATACAAGACAATCTCATTTCTAACCTTAATCTTTAATGAAAACATTGAAATTAATAATGGCCTTGAGACATTGAGAAACCTAATATGATATTCTAGAAGCATTATGTATGACAACATTCACTAGCTACATCATTGGAGATAATTGATTCTTTCCTTCTTAATGTTAAAGGAAAGTTATCTAATAATTCTTATTATAATGAGAGGACATTTGATTATTAGAGGATGGGTTTAAAAAAAAATAGGTTGGATATTTACAAAATTCAAAAGAAGATTTGATGTTATTATTCATTGACCATATAACCAATTTACATCCTTACATCTCAAAGAAAAATTAAAGACAAGAATACATGAGTATCTATAGGGCCTATGAGCCCACAAGTGGAGAAAAGGACGGGGGTCTATGAAATTTCTATAATATTCATCCTATCTTACCTAACTTACAATATATAGATTATTAAGGTATTAGTAGTGGAGAAAAACAATTATTAGGGTTAAACCATCACTCTTATATGTTAGCAAGGTGTATCCCATACATTCTTGGAAAAATAAGTAGTGTGGGGAACTTCTTGTTAGCATGGAATTCATAAAAAATTCAAATAGTAAGAATTAGGATGGAAAAAAGAGATGGGGGTGAGAATATTAGAGACAACAAGAGTAGAAAAATGTACTATGAAAATATACTTTATACCTGCCACAAAAATAATATATATTCTTGTTTAAAAGCCATGAAACAAGGAAACATACAAGGAGTTATGTGACATTAATTGAACCTTTTTATGTCCCCACCAAGGATAGCTAGAAATGAGACTTTTAAGGGATTGAAGAAAAGGGAAGGAGGTCCCTTCGTGTTGGGAGAGGAAAGTAATGTGGGTGTACGAAGCTACTCTACTATTTGCAAAAATTGATAATGGCAATTATCTTGTTGGAATCCTTATAAGATAAACCCAAAATTGTTGTTCCTACTTCCCATTGATGGTATCATAGCTTACCTAGCAGAAAAATTTCTATAGTAAACTAACTATTGTTGGGTGTAAATCACTTAGTTTGCTAGCCTTTTCTAATAATCCTTTTCATATTTACAAAAGTTTATATTTCTACCATTATTACTTTTCATATTTTAGGCCCCTATATTACTAGTGTAACCCCTTATTGTTATTAGTACAACCCCTTTATTATATTGTTGTACACATGTAGTCCCCATATTGTTATTATTGTGTCCCATAAAAGCCCACTATTGTTATTATTGTGCCCTTACATTATTATTGTTATGTCGGGTCTGGTTATATTATGACCCCTTAGACTCCTATATATAGAAAGGAGTTCTTGTCATTTGTAACATCAAAGAATTGTTCATTTATGCAATGTAAATGAGGTTGCTCCCTTGAAGAGGCTGAATTCTAAAGTGTTGATCTATCTTTTCTATCTTTTTGTGAGTTGGTTTCATAACATTTGGTATCGGAGCTTTGGATTCTAGGGTTTCGCTGCTCCAAATAGGTTATCGTGACATTTTCACTATAACTGCTTTTCTACGACGTTTTAGAAGTGAAAGAAAAAACCCATTTCAGAAGAAATCACGCTGAACCTTGGGTTTGAATTTTAGAGCTTGTATCCCTATATTTTCGAAGATATGATCTAAGGAATTTAGGCATTTTGCAAGCTCCAGAATTTAAGCTAAAAAAGGTCATAGTGGGATTTGTGCTATAGCTCTTTTGCTACGAAGTTTTAGAAGCTAAGAAAAAAAACCATTTGAGAAGAGATCAATCTGAACCCCGACTTTGAATTTCAGATCCTGTATCGATATATTTGCGGAGATATAGTCTGAGGAAATTAGGGTTTTTGCAAACCCATGAATTACGTTCCAAATAGGTCAGCATGGGAAAATTGTCATAACTATATCTCTGGGCATTAGATTGCAATTTCATAAGAAGCTACAGAAAGAGGACATACTATAGTTTCCTTTGTATAATTTTTAGATCCTAAGGTAAAAACACTGACACGTGGCACTTCATACAAGTTCGCTCTTCTAAAAAGGTATATAATCAGGTCATGTTGGGAGATTGTGCATAACTCCTTCTTGGAGAATCTAAATTCAATCAGACTGGTGGCATTGAAAAGAGGACATAGAGGGCTACTACAACTCGTAATTTCAGAGATTAAAGATCTGGAAGTACAAAGTTACAGTCGTTTCAAGATTGAGCTCCTAAAATCAAGAAGAAGTGAGATGAGGATGTTTGATGGCAAGGATACGATAAATTGGATACTACAGATGGAGTAATATTTCGATCTACATGAGGTGAAACTATTACAAAAGCTACGTATTGCATATTAATATTTAGAACCAGATCAATTTTTATGGTATAAAGGGCTTTGTTCTCGTAAACCACTTGTTACATGGTCAATTTTCACAGAGGAAATGATAGCACATTATGAGGATACAAAGAGAAACTCATTTAGCCAATTGATAAATCTCAAACAAAAGGGTTCAATGGAAGAGAACATTGAGGACTTTCAAAAATTAAATAGAAGGGTAAATTATATTCCAGAAAAGCAAATGATTGATGTCTTCATAGGGACTTTAAAGGATAACATTGAACATGAGGTTCATTTTTGGGAACCTGATTCATTGGAGAAGGCATTCGAGTTGGCAAGAAAAATTGAAAGAGAAATTATGGAAACAAGGAATCCCACCACTCATGACTATAATTATGAAAGTGTTTCTTCTCCTAGCCTTCCACAACCTACAAGGATTACACCACAACAATTGGAAGAGAAAAGAGAAAAGGGGCTTTGTTACAATTGTGATAACAAATCCACTAAAGGTCATAAGTGTGTTGAGAAGAAATTATTTTACATAGAGTATGAAAAGGAGGAAGAAAAGGATCAAGAAACATCAAAAGAAGAGGATATACACCAAGAACAAACCCTAGAGAAAGAAGAAATGAGTCTAACCATATCTTGTAAAGCATTGACAAGAATTACCACTCCTGAAACTCTCAAGATAGGACATATCGAGAAGAAAAAGGTTGAAGAAGTGAAATATCATATCAACAAAACAGAAACGAATCCAACCATGTCTTGTAATGCATTGCCTGGAATTACCACTCCTCAAACTATCAATATAGAAGGACATATCCAGAAGAAAAGTGTTCAAGAAGTGAAAGATCACATCAAGCATCAAGAAATGAATCCGACCATATCTTGTAAAGCATTGGAAGAAATTA
>APFE030963463.1:82269-130500 GCA_000404065.3 Pinus taeda | reverse complement strand
CTTTTTGCAGACTCCTCAATTACATTCCAAACAGGTGACCTAGGGAAAATCGTCATAACTTTCTCTTTGAGCATCGGATTGAAATTTCGTAACAAGATACAGAACGTGGACGGACTGTAGTTTTCTTGTATATATGTTTTAGAGCCGAAGGTCAAAACAGTGACACGTGGCACTTCATACAAGTTCGCTCTTCTAGAAAGGTCTATAATCAGGTCATCTTGGGAGATTGTGCATAACGCTTTCTTGGAGAACCCAATTTGGATCAGACTTGTGACATTAGAAAGAGGACACAAAGGGCTACTACAGATCGCAATTTTAGAACTTAAAGATCTGAAAGTACACAGTTACAGTCGTTTCAAGATCGAGCTCTTAAAATCAAGAAAAAGTAAGATGAGGAAGTTTGATGGCAAGGATCCCGTAAATTGGATACTTCAAATGGAGCAATATTTTGATATACATGGTGTACAATTGTTACAAAAGGTATGTATTTCATCTTCATATTTAGAACCAAATCAATTTTTATGGTATGAAGGACATTGTTCTCGTAAACAACTTGTTACGTGGTCAATTTTCATGGAGGAAATGATAGCACATTATGAGGATACAAAGAGCAACACCTTCTTTAGAGTAACAGCACGACAATTGGAAAGAGTAAAAGGGCTTTGTGACATATTGGAAAGCAAAATTATGGAAACCAATAAGCATACACCTCATAACTATAAAGATGGAAGTGTTGTTTCTCCTAGCCTTCCACAACCTACAAGGGTTACACCACAACAATTGGAAGAAAAAAGAGAAAAAGGGCTTTGTTACAATTGTTATAGCAAATGCACTAAAGGTCATAAGTGTGCTGAGAAGAAATTATTTTACATAGAGTGTGAAGAGGAGGAAGAAAAGGATCAAGAAACATCAAAAGAAGAGGATATACACCAAGAACAAACCCTAGAGAAAGAAGAAATGAGTCTAACCATATCTTGTAAAGCATTGACAAGAATTACCACTCCTGAAACTCTCAAGATAGGACATATCGAGAAGAAAAAGGTTGAAGAAGTGAAATATCATATCAACAAAACAGAAACGAATCCAACCATGTCTTGTAATGCATTGCCTGGAATTACCACTCCTCAAACTATCAATATAGAAGGACATATCCAGAAGAAAAGTGTTCAAGAAGTGAAAGATCACATCAAGCATCAAGAAATGAATCCGACCATATCTTGTAAAGCATTGGAAGAAATTATCACTCCTCAAACTCTTAACGGTAGAAGGACATATCAAGAAGAAAAAGGTTCAAGCAGTGAAAGATCACATCGAGCATCAACAACAAGTTCTCCAACATTTAAATGATAATGCCACTTGGTGCAGAATTGAATAAAACAATAGGTAGATCAAAATCGCAGTGAAAACACTTTGATGTAGGTGATTGGGTATTTTTACGGCTACATCTCAAGCAAGCTATTTATGAGAAGGAAATGTTGGAAATACTACATGCACTTTAGAAATGGCGACCTTACCCAATGGGAACACTCTTTAAGGTAAAAATGGATCGTGATAGTCTTAAATACTTTTTAGAACAAATATTATCTTTAGAAGAATAGAAAAATGGGTCACAAATATGTTGGGTCATGACTTTGACATCATCTACATAAAAGGGAAGAAATTTTTTGTTGCAGATGCACTCTCAAGAAAGAATGATGATGTGGAAGCATTGTTTTGTGTTATTTCTATTATCCAACCATATTGGATAAACAAAGCAAGAGATGAATGGAAGAAGGACAAAGAAGTGTGGCCACTCATTCAAAAGTTGCAGAATATCCCAATTCAAGCAACATTGCCAAAACTTGAAGAGGAAGGAAAAATCATATTGGAACCTGGAGCAGTCATAGAAACAAGAACCCAACATATTTGAATCAATCAATTTAGAGTATCTCATCAGTGGAAGACTTTCATGCTGAATATTCACATGAGAGGACAAGAATTTTATACAAAGCAATCAGAACTACTCAAAGTGTTGAGGACAACACTTTTTGAAGAAGGGCATGTTAGGCCCCTATATACTAGTGTAACCCCTTATTATTATTAGTAAAACCCCCTTATTATATTTTTGTACCCATGTAGTCCCCATATTGTTATTACTGTGCCTGATAGAAGCCAACTATTGTTATTATTGTGCTCTTACATTATTATTGTTATGTCGGATTTGATTATATTATGACCCCTTAGACTCCTATATAGAGAAAGGAGGTCTTGTCATTTGTATCATCAAACAATTGTTCATTTGTGTCATGTAAAAGAGGTTGCCCGCTTGAAGAGGCTGAATTCTAAAGCGTTGATCTATCTTTTCCATCTTTTTGTGAGCTAGTTTCATAACAACATATTACTCTAGTTATAAATTGTGGAAATGGTATCAAAAAACAAAAAGAAAATTATTGTATCATTTAAGCTAAATATGCTAAGTTTGTTGCATGTTGATATAAAGAATGCATGTTATATAACTCTATATTTTTGTCTATAACCTTTTCGAGATTAAGGAAGTACAATAAATGATACAATAGATATGAGTGTTTTCCTTTTTGATAATATACCTCTTTTAAAATAGGAAAATCTTGTTCTTGATACTTTCCATGGAAATAAAGATATTTTCCTTCCTTCCATTTGCTGGTAATATTGTTTGAAAGTATATTAGCTCCTCGTTATTTTCAATTTTTCATTTGGTGCATGTTACCTATCACTATTGCGCGTTATTTTATTATTAAGTGTAATTAACTTCATGTGTTTCATTCGACATGGAGTCTTCCCCTAGATAATCTAATTAAACACTATTGAAGTGCATACTTATGCATTCGTAGAAAGAATTAGAAGCCTAAAACTATAATAATTTGGGATCTAAAATCTTAACCCTAGCCCTTAGTCATATGGGATGGTTGTGGCCATAATAAATGGATGTAATAGAAAACTTAATTTTTACACCAAAATGTAGTTACATTATACATATTCTTATACTTTCCCTGTGAGTTTTAAAGAATTTCTTTCTCAAGGGTTTTGTAAATATGTCTGCAAACGAGTTCTCTAATCTGCATAACTCCATACATATTTTATTATTTCTTACAAATTCTCGAATGAAGTGATACCTCGTATCAATATGTTTACTCTTGTTATGGGAAACATGATTACTTTATAATGCAATAGAAAATTTGTTGTCACAAAAAAAATGAGTTGGTTCTTTTCGTTGATGCAACAACTGAACAAAACTTCTTCTCATCTAGACACTTTTACATGTTGTTGTTGTCATTGCAAAATACTCTGCTTGATGGCATAGTCATAATGGATTGCTTCATTGATGCCCATGAAACCACACTTGAATGAAAATTGAACACATACCCATATTTACTGCTCCTGTTATCAATATTTCCTTCCAAATCACTATCTGTATATCTATTTAGTTTAAAAATCTAAGCATATGTATAACAAGGTAACCATAATTTATTATTCTAAAAACATATCTTAAAATGTTGTTTCCAACTAGCCAATGGGTACTCTTTAGAGACTCCATGATTCTCGAAATTAAACTTATATCAAAACATTATATCAAGCTTTGTTGTAGCCAAATACATAAGACTTCCAACCAATTTCTTATACAACTTTTGATCAACATTTGAACCCTGTTCATTCTTACTAAATTTTGTACCGATTGTAATTGGCTTACAATTGGCTTACAATTTTCCATGCCTAACCTTTTCAATATATCCTTTGCATACTTAGGTTGACAAATGAAAATACCATATTCAGCTTGAGTTACTTCAATACCAAGAAGAAATATTTCGTTAGGCCTAAATCAATCATCTCAAATTATGTTTTCATGCTTTCCTTAAAATCATCTATTGAATGATCTCCGTTGAAAATAAAATCATCAACATAAGGCAGACAATCAAAATTTTACCCTCTTGGTTTACCTTTGATTACATAGTTGTCTCACTTGAGCTCCTAATGAATCCATTGTTATTCAAATATTCATCAATTCTACTATACCATACGCAGAGTGCTTGTTTCAATCTATATAATGCTTTCTTTAATTTGTAAACTTTAATTTTCTTGTCCATCAATTTCATATCCACGAGGTCGTTTGACATTCCGAAAGACCATTTAAAAATGAAGATTTAACATCCATATCGTATAATTTCCATTTATTTTGTGTAGCAATAACTAATATGATTATTATGGTTCTCACTTAGAGAGAACCATGGTTGTGGGAAGAACTGTAAGGTAACCTCTAACCAATATTTTGAATTGAAAGATAGTTCTTTCCATTCTAAGGGGATCCCTTCTATCACCTTAGTCAAATATGACTAGTTATGTACATAAAACAATGACAAGATATATTGTAACAAGGCTTCAAAATGTGGTAGGGTTTGATAGAATTCCATTGGTATGGACCAAATATTTGGCCTATTCAAGAAAGCAAACTAAAAATTCATAGAGGTAGGGTAGCTGAGATAACTTGAGATTTTAAATTACTTAGATGGAATGGAGAACATCAAGGAAATAATATATTTATAAGAGCACCACAAGGATGGATCCTATAAAACATAAGTCAGAAAGATATAAATGAGTTAAAACATAAATAAAGCATAATACATATGAATTATGTTCATTCACTCTTACCAATCATAGAATGGCATACATATGACAACGTAGAAAGCAAACCACAAACAAGAGATAAAATATCCAAATTTCCCAAAGTAAAAATCTTTATTGTAGAATCAAGCTTCCTTAATTAAAAGTTCATAAATATATAGTGCACAATAAGTCTTCTCATAAAAAAACCAACCCTTGTCCATTTTAAAGATTTTATCTTTATAGAAAATTTACAAACTGTTAAAGATCCAAAAATAATGGATCTCAAACCTCTTCATTTATTTATAGCTTACTAAATTAAATAATCAAGGAGATCATATATGAACCCCATTCAAATTGATGAGGTGATTATCCAATTGATTAGGCATTTTTTCCTAAAAATAGAAAAAATGAATTTCGGTGAATTGCTTAAACATATGCTTCAAAGATCCATTCGAAAATATAAAACTGTGATAGATGTGAAAAATATGAGAGAGATTTTCTTGATGGGCCTGTTCCTGACAAAAATTTCTTTGAAAAAATCATCTAGAGTGTTTCAGAAATGAATTTTTAAAACAATGGCTAAAACAGGAAAACATTGAATTGAAAAATCCTGAAAAATAGGCTTCAAATATCCCTTCGAAACTCTCAGCATATTGCACCTGTGTAAAAAAAGAGAGATTTTTTTTGTTAATGGGCCCATTTTCAACAAAATCCTCTTTCATATTTGGAAAAAATCATTTCCAGTTGTTTGAAAACAACGCTTGAAGTTATTGTCTTTTACACGGAAAAGAAGAAGAGTAAAACAAAGTTTTTTCATGTGAAAACAAAACATGTTTTGGCACCCTTTCCCTTTGAATGGTGAGTTTGTGCCATTATGTTTGAGATAGTAACATTGGTTAATAATAGAATATAATGGATTAACCCTACACGACTCTTAACTCTGCACAATATAACTTCCACCATCCAAAAACACTTGATATTAAACGTGATAGTAAATCAATCATTCATAAAAATGATTTATTACACCACTAACTTACCATGATAATTACTTTCTGGTGGAAGAAATAATCCAATGTGAAATCATGACACATCATGTCACCATTTTTTTAGCCAACGATCACTTGATAAAATTCCCAGTCCTTTGCTGACGTGTAATCTATTAGCGCTTTCTTTTGACATAAAAATTTTGAATTTTACATTTAGCATTGATTGTCTAGCTATCAGCATTTAACTAACCATTTTTACAAATATGTGTTGCTACTCTACTTGTCAGTGCATTTTTATTTTCAAAACTTACAATAATGTTGATATTCTATATTTTAGCGCTTTAAAACATTTTTTTACAAATCGTCACCGACACTGAAACTGTCAATGCTTTAACATTCTATTTATTCAAATCGGTGCTCACACTAAAATTATCAGTGCTTTAAAATTATTTTTTAAAGTTGTGATAACATTTAGCTCCAAGGGGATGTTGTCGATCATAGATGGTAGAAAGAACCCAATAGAACATAATCTTGATCCATTGGGCTATAGAGTCAACTCAAAAATTGTAACCTATATACCGATCTGTTGAACCAAATATTTACAGCTAAAAACCAAATTGTTGTACACTACTAAATCCGAAAAATTAGACCGCCAAACTAAAATGAAATGTTGAAAATTGTCATTCCTGAAATCTGAAAACACGCACTTGTGAAAGGGATGCTCAAAGTGTTGAGTTTATTCATCACACATACCTACTCTAAGTGTTGACACAACTACCAAATGAAGTGATCTCAAAACTACAATGCAACCATCTAAGTAAATGGTTACTTAACTAATTTCTTCTCATGTTTTCTTTAAGCGAAAAGAAAAAATTAAGAAACGACAACTCAAACTATAATCTGAATCCAATCCCTTTGTTGATGAACAAAACAAACTCTACCATCACTGATGATTACATTAGACTATCCACAAGGTCTTCGAAAACATGAAAAACTACCCTTGTTGATGATCAACAAAAAGACAAACATTCCCTTCTATTTTAATTGTTGTTCCTTGTCCTATTCCATCCATCTCAAGATCATTTTCATAATGAAGGAAGAAATCTATTCATTTGTATTATCATGCACGTCATGGAAACATTTAGTACTTTCTTGTGAAACTTCAAATGCAACATCTACATTTTGTGAATGAATACTATCTTTTTGGTTATCAAATCATTCTAAATTTTTCTCAATAACCTATTGTAACCTTGTTTTAGAACTTCCGTTTTTATTTTTAAAAGAATGAAGGAAAACAACTTCTTTCATGTGATCTTATTAGAACTATGAATAACTACCATCATGAATTGGGTTTTCAGGTTTCTAATTTTCATAAGTTTCTTCATAAGAAAAAAATTCAGTAGATGAATGATATGAAAGACAACTCGAATGATTTTCTTCATCCAAATCTTAGTCACTTGAAAAATGAAAAACATGTTGCATATCTTTATCAAGTTCAAGGGATGAAATATGACTATTTACAAAAAAAGTTTGATCGGTTTCATTTTCAGTCAAGGGAAAAGTTATTATTTGTTGAAAAGTTTATGGAATATGACAACTAGCCTCTAATTTTTGTTCATGATGCTAAAAAGGGTTTTCATACAAATCTTTAAGAATCTCTTCATCCATAAACTCCTTAACTTGATAGATATTTTCCAAATGTTGAATGGAATTTCTTGAAATGATCGCAACAATTTTGAACCAGCAACAAGGATGAATATGATTCTTTGTAATTTTCAAAAAACTCTATATGAAAATCCTTTAAAGAGTAGAAACTAACAACTGGTAATTTTTCATACCATGATCTTGCCTTTCCCTCCAAGGTAACCACGAACATATTCATCAAGGAATCCTCATGCAAATTAAGTCCAACCTTTTGTACATGCATATGAAATCTAATCAAATGACGAGCAACATCATCATCATCCTAACATTTAAATCTTGAAATACACGTCTACCAATCTATGTGGGGAATACAATTTGGAAAACCATGAACATGAGAGTGATTCCTTGGATCATACCATTCAAATTTTTTATCCATTTGAAGTATTGTAGTTGACGAGAAAATATTCAGGCTACCGAGTCTTTGGACAATGGAGTTTCCATGGATGTTCTGAACTCTAGATTGTTTGACAATGGAGTCACCAAGTGAATGATGTACAACATAATGGTGTCTAACTATTGTTCACCATCATCAATTAGATCTGGATCTTGTTATTCTCCTAGGGAAAATTTCACCTTTTCTCCACAACAATGATGTCAAAATCTTATCACTTAGAGAAAAATATTATTATGGGAAAAACTCTAAGGTAACCTCTAACCAATATTTTGAATTGAAAGTTAGCCCTTTCAATTTGAAGGGCGGTCATTTCTATAACCTTAGTCAAATATGACTGGTTATGTACATAAAAAAATTACTAGATCTTTTGTAACAAGGCTTCAAAATGTGGTAGGGTTTGATAGAATTCTTTTGGTTATGAGTCAAATGTTTTGATTAGTTAAGAAAGAAAACTAAAACATTCATAGAGGCAGGGTAGCTAAGATACTTTAACATTTTGAATTGCTAATATGGAATTCAAAATATGAAGGAAATAGTATATCTATAGGATCGTCGCAAGGATGAATCCTACAAAAAATATGTCGAAAAGATATAGATGACTGAAAATATAAACAAAGCATAGTACATATGTATTATGTTCATTCACTCTTACTAGTCATAGAAGAGCATACATATGACAATGTAGAAAGGAAAACCGAAACAAGAGAATGCATATCCATATATCCCAACACAAGAATCTTTATTACAGAATCAGGCTTCCGTCATTGAACTTTCAAAAATATACAATGCACAATAAGTCTTCTAATAAAAAAACAACCCGTGTCCATTCTAAAGACTTTGTCTTTATAAAAAAATTACAAATTGTTCAAGATCCAAAAATAATGGATCTCAAACCTCTTCATCTATCTATAACTTAATAAATCAAATAATTAAGGAGATAAGATCTGACCCCAAGTCGAATTGATGAGGTGACTCTCCAACTGATTTGGTGTTTTCCTAAAAATTGAAATAATTAATTATGGTGAATTCCTAAAACATAGTATTCAAATATCTATTACAAATTCTCAAACCATGATATATGTGAAAAATATGAAAGAGGGTTTTGTTAACGGGCCAAAAACCTCTTTGGGTTTTTCAAGATTCATCCCCAATTCTTCAAAAACGTATTTTTCAAACATTGTCTAACACAGGAAAATATTAAATTGCAAAGTTCTAAAACATAGACTTCAAATATCCCTTCAAATATATTAAAACATTACAACTTTGTAAAAACTGAGATAGGATTTTATCAATGGTTATGTTCTTGAAAAAATACTCTTTGATATTTGGATAATTTCATTTCCAACTATTCAGAAATAAAAACCGATGTTACTGCTTTTTTCAAGAAAAAATAGAGTTTTGTCAAGTGAAAAAAAAAATGTTTTCGCACATATTCCTTTTGGTTTTTTAGTTTGTGTCATTATGTTTGAGATATTAACCTTGGTGAATAAGATAATAGAATTGATTAACATTTCACGGCTCTTAACTCTGCACAATATAACTTCCACTATCTAGAAACATTTGAGATTAAACATGACAATAAATCAATCATTCATAAAAATGATTACTTACAACACTAGCTTACCATGATGATTACCTTCCGGCAGTGGAAATAATCCATTGTGAAATCATGGCAAAAGATGCCACCATTTGTTTAGCCAACGCTCGCTTGATCAAATGCCCACTTCTTTGATGGCGTGGAGTTTGTGAGTTCTTTGCTTTTGACATAAAAAATTGAATTTTACATTTAACGTTGATGCTTCAGCAGTGAGCGTTTAATTCACCATTTTTATAAATATGCACTGTTATCTGGTTGTCAACGCATTTTTTATTTTCAAAACTTACAACAATGCTAATATTCTATCTGTTAGCGCTTTAACACTATTTTTTACAACTGAAATTGTCAGTTCCTTAAAATTATCTTTTTAAAATTATGATAACAGTTACTGTGTCAAGTCGATACACATCCCAAAGCACACATCCAGTGATAAGCCTGCTAATTAAAATGAGAATTCAGGGATAAAATTGAAACTCTATGTGGAACTCTGCAAACAATTTTCAGTCCCATAAGAAAAATATACTAACTGCAATGTGTATTTGTAAACTCAAGGTACATATAATAATCTAGAATCATTTACCTAAATAAATGGACCTGAAATGATTCTAGCTTGGGACTGGGACTCTCAGATGACAGGGCGGAAGCGAGGGTTTCTGCAAATCTAGGGTTATCAGTGGCGAGGCCGTAAGAGGGACGACAACGGAGACAAGTGTAGGAGCGTAAACCTTCTGCACGTAAACCGAGTCTACAACATCATAAAAAGAGGAGGGGTATACAAAACAGGGAAGAGCTGAAAGAAGACATGACAGGGGAACCAGGGAGGGGAGAGATCCCCTCCTACAAAAATGTGATCGCGGGAGAATCAAGTGGAAGCGAAATACAAAGAGAATCAAGGGAGAACAACAAGGAAGCGCCAGTAATGTGGAATGAATGGCAAACAAGACTCGGAGGCAGATGTCTACCCAGAGCTCTGAAAAAACCAAGGTTCGTAATCCCTAACAACAGACTTGAAGAGTATAGGTGTTATATGAGGGACCATGCTTTGATATGTAAATTTGTAGGGTTGTGGCCTTCGGAAAAGGACCTGGAAAAGTGGATACAACAAATATGGAAGCCAAAAGGGCATATAGATATAAATCTAGGGGCAAAGGGCTTTTCCACAGTGATTTTTTCAAACTTACAAGATAAGGAAAGAATCTTTGAAGGGGGACCATATTTCATGAATAATTTTGGGTTGTTTATGAGACATTGGGAGGACTAATACAATCTAGACCAAGAAGAGATGTTAGCAACACCTATTTGGGTGAGAATGTTTGGCTTACCAATGGAGTTCTGGGACCCCGATATCCTGGAAGGCATAGGCAATACAATCGGGACCTTTGTCAAAGTAGTAGAGACAACAAAAAGAGGAAAGTACACATCCTATGCTAGGATATGCGTATATATGAATATAGCAGAACCACTGCCAGGGTTCATAGAATTAGAATACCATGACGAAGTATGGTAGCAACCGATGGATTATGAACATGTACCCTTCAGATGCAGGAGGTGTCATGAATACAGCTATCTCTTCAAACAATGCCCATTGAATAATGCAGAGGAAAAATCAACGAAAGAAGAAGAAGATAAAAGGAGGATATAAGGTACAGAAGGAGGGGAAGATGGTTTCTAGGAAATACATAGAAGAAGAAGACCAGGGAAACAATCGACAAAAATGCAACAAACATTGAAAACACTGCCAGTAGAATGTCAAAACAAGTTCGAGGTCCTACAGGAAGAAGAAGGAGAGATGGAAAAAGAAGAAAACGTTGTAGAGCCTATGGAACTCACAAAAGATATAAAGGAGCCAGATCTAAACTAGGGAAGCATGGTGGGAGGAGGAGTAGAGGATAGCATGGATATGACAATAGAACAACCACAGAAGGAGACCGATCCTCAGAAATACAGTGGAAGCGAAGAGGAACAAATAATGAAAAGGTTGTTACAGGATTGGAAAAATCTTGATGAAAGGTTTATCCTGGAAGTCCAAAAGCAATTGCATAAGGATACATTTCAGAAATACAAGGAGAAGAAAGGAACAACTCAAGCAAATCAAATAGATCAAATAGGATCGCAAGGAAACCCAAGTTTAGGAATGGACAGTTCTGGCAAAGGCGGTAGGAAAAGAGGGAGGCGGACAATGAGAAAAACCATTCAAGCGGTAGGAGAAACATTGGTTAACTCACGCAGAGTCATACCTCTTTCAGAGGTATTTCAACAATCCTCTAAAAAGTTATAAATTGATAGTCACAAGTTGGAATATTGGAGGCCTTAACAGTAAAGGAAAATAGAGGTATCTGAAGGAAAGAGTGAAGAAAGATAAACCCAGTATAATGATAATCCAAGAAACAAAGATCAGCTCCCCAAAATTGGAAGAAATAATGAGAATACAAAAAATTCATTATGAGGTGATGGGTCAGGATGCAAATGGCACAACAAGGGGTCTAGCAATCCTCTAGAATCCTAAGGAGGTGCATTTTGAAAATTGGATAAGCCTACACCGAATCTTATTAGGCCTATTTAGATTGGTAGGGTCATCTGAGTGGATTCTTATCACAGGGGTCTATGGACCGCATATACCAAGGGAACGAAAAATTTCCTTATAAACATGCAAACTATACTAAAGATCTTCCCAGGGGTTCCATGGATCGTAGGGGGAGACTTTAATATGATAAAAACAATAGAAGAAAAGAGAGGAGGTATAAATAGACCGGGTCAATATATGGAGGAGCTCAATGAAATGAATACAGAGCAAAGATTGGTTGACATCGTGACAATAAACGACATCCACACTTGGAAAAATAGAAGAGGAGGTAGATACCAAATTGCCTCCAGGTTAGATCAAATTTTAATCTCAGAACAAATAATGAATAGGGATGTATTTGTAGAGGCCACGATAATGACGGTGATGGGCTCAGATCACTGGCCAATTAGATTGGAGATCGACATTAAGAAGAACCCCCTCAACAGACCTTTCAGGTTTGAAGCCTTTTGGCTCAGGAATCCTCAGTTTATATCTAAGGTAAAGGAATGGTGGACTCAAAGTCAGCAAAAAGGAAAAGGTAATATGCACACTTTTCAGCTAAAGTTAAAAGAACTCAAAGGGAAAATCAAAAAATGGAATAAGGAGGAGTTTGGAAATATATTAATGGATAACCAGAGACTAGAGAAAAAAATGGAAGAGATACAACAAAAAATTATTATAGAAGGACGAGACGAAGAGAGGAGTAGAGAGGAGGGAATCCTAATTAGCCAACTTGAGGAATGAAGGAAACAGGAAGAGATTTTATGGAAACAAAAATCTAGGGATAAATTGGCTACGCGAAGGTGAAAGGAACACAAAGTTCTTCCACTAGGCCATGATCCAGCATAGGCAAAGGAATAGAATTTTCTCCATCAACAATGAAGAAGGGGAGAGGATAACAGAACATGAAAGGATTGAACAGGTATTAGTTGGGTACCACAAAGAACTGCTGATAGAACCACAAGTGGATAGAAGAGTGGCGACATAAATAGTCTGCAAGGAAATCCCAAAGATAATAACAGAAGACTAAAACAAGGCATTGATGGGGGAAGCAACGCTAGAAGAAGTAGAGGAAATCGTGAAGGGTATGAAGAAAAACAAGGCCCCAGGACCGGATGGATACATAGCGGAATTTTACCAGGCAGGTTGGCATTTCCTTGGACAAGAGATTCTAGAGGTGGTAGAGGAATCCGACATTAATCAGAAGGTATGGTTGGGCCTTAACTCTACTTTTTTTACTCTGATTCCTAAAAGTGCTAATTCTGAATCTACCCAAGGGTTTAGCCCAATTGCTCTTTGCAACGTAATTTATAAAATAATTGCTACATTGCTAGCCAACAGATTGAAACCTATTCTCTCTAGTATAATCTCCCTAGAGAAAATTGGCTTTGTGGAGGGAAGGCAAATCCTGGATGGACTAGTAGTTACTCAGGAAGTGATCCATTATTTAAAACAAAAAGAGCAGAGGGGGATGATGATAAAACTAGATTTGTCAAAAGCATACGATCGCCTAAACTGGAAGTACCTAAAGGCAATCCTTAGGGCCTTTGAGTTCAGTAACAGATGGATAGGCTGGGTACATAATATGATATCAATGCCAAACTTCTCTATAATGTTGAATGGGGCACCAACGTCGAGCTTCAACGCTACCAGAGGGTTAAGACAGGGGGACCCGTTATCTCCTTTTTTGTTTATCTTGGTTGTAGAAGGTCTAGGAAGGTACTTCAAAAAAGAGCTAAGGCAAAGAAAAATCAAAGGGCTGAGGTTATGGGGAAGCAATCTTCCTATCACACACCAGCAGTTCGTGGATGACATCATTCTTTTTTGCGAGGTCTCTCTAAAGGAGGTAAGGGGAGTTAAAAGGATTTTGGATCTGTTTATGGAAGCCTCGAGTATGGAAATCAACAACGATAAATCTTGTACTTTTATCTTCAATACCCCAGAGATGATCAAAGCTCATTTAACCAGAACGTTGGGATTCCAATATGGAGAACTACCAAGAAAATACCTAGGAAATCAAATAGATGTAAATCCTACAAGAATAGAAAACTGGCAGCAAATTATAGAAAAACTCAAGAATAGACTTGAGAACTGGTCATTTTGCTCGCTGAACATAGTTGGACGATTGGTGCTCCTGAAATCAGTACTCCAATCCATACCAATCTGCCCTCTATCGGTTATGGCAGCACCCAAAGGTGCATGTATGAAAATGAAGGAATTTTTCAGAAAATTTATGTGGGGAGGACCAAAACAACAAAGGAAATGGGCTCCAGTATCATGGAAAAGTTTGACAAAATGAAAAGAAGAAGGAGGTCTAGGATTGCGAGATCCAGGCAACCTAAACCAGGTTCTAGGAGCGAAATTATGGTGGAGGTGGATGAGGGGAGGAAATGACTTGTGGAAAAAAATATGGACTCAGAAATATAATATGCCCTCAACATCAGAAGGCATCCTCAGACTAGAAGAAATCTCAAAAGGATCTACAATATGGGAACTGGCAAGCCAGAACAGAGACATTATAAACAAATATGCCTTCTGGCAAATAAGGGGAGGAAATACAGCAAGATTCTGGGAGGAGGCATGGCAGAAAAGAAACAGAATGGGCAGTATCCAAGCTCTGTAAAGCACATATCAGAAGGCTATTATGGCGAGGCTAGAGTATGTTAGAGACTACTGGACAGGAGAGGAGCCAGACGAGATATGGAGAACATGGAGAAAACCAGAAGAATGGGATGAAAATATAGATCAGGAATAGAAGAGGATACTGGTAAAAGAATTGGAGTCAAGGAAAATTAAAACTAGAGAGGGACAAGATATTCTCAGATGGGGAAAATATTCAAGAGGAACCTTCATAGTCAAAGAGGCATATTACTTAACAAACCGCCAGGAGAGAGAGGAGGAGACTTGGGACTGGGGAAGAATCTGGAATAATAAATGGTGTCCGAAGGTTTCCATACTCGCATGGCTAGTTGGGAAAGAAAGAATTCTAAAATGGGATAAGCTTCAGAAACGAGGTTTCCAAGGGCCCTTGAGATGCAACCTTTGTAAATAGGAGAATGGAACCCAGGAACACATTTTGAACTCTTGTCCATTTTCCCAACATCAGTGGGGCGAAATCAGGAGCCTCTTTGGAAAATCTAATAGGGACCCCCTGGATATTAAAAAAACCATTTTTGAATGGGGAAAGGGTTAATTTTCTTGCTCGGTTGTAGGGAGAATCTGGAATCTAGCCATAGGTTTTGTTATATGGCTAATTTGGAAGGAATGAAATCGAAGGATCTTCGTAGACAAAACCAATCCACCAGAAAAGATATGGAGAAGAACGCAAAAATTAATTAGGGAAACTATTCTGGCTAAGACCTAGGAGGAAGAGGATTGGAGGGTGAACCCTGAGGAAGGATGAATCCTAGCTAAAGTAAATATGGAATATGGTATGGTGTATCCCTTTAAAGAAATACAACAAAGATCTCCAACCCAGAGCCCAGAGAAATTCAGTTTTCCAGGGGAAAACTTCATTAAATTGAATTTTGACGGGGCTTCCAAAGGAAACCCAGGACCGGTAGGCTTTGGAGGTATCTTTAGAGATAGCGAGAGATGCACTAGATGGGTGTATGCAAATTGGGGAGGAATAATGACCAACAATGAAGCAGAGTTGATGGCCGTATACCAGGGTCTTAGAATTACAGTAAGAAATGGCTACACAAACCTGGAAATCGAAGGAGACTCGCAGATAGTAGTTGAAATGCTTAGGAATCTTAATAATGAGAAGGAGTGGGGTCAAGTTGCAAGAAGCTGGAGAACGGCAGGGATCATTCAATACGTGGCAGAAATATTGAAGAGAATTGAATATACAATCATCAACCATGTTAGGCGAAAAGGAAATAAGGCTGCAGACTTTCTTGCAAATTGGGTATGCAAAGAACAGAGAGAAAAGGTGGATAGCATCTGGCCAATGGTAATGAAAAGACCAGAATGGGAGAACCTCATCACAAAAATCAATCAAGATCATAATGTAACAACACATCTATAAAAAGGACCCCTAGAGACCCCCGATCGGGATGGAAACGGCGGCGCAGAGTATGAGCAACAAGGCGAGGACGAAAGGCCACCACGAGCCTCGTGGCATACAGATAATCAAGATGGCGAATAGTAAGATCCGAAGAGGGGATATCATTTCAAGGAGTAGAAGAGGCAGAGTTATGTGAGCCAGAAGTGGAGGTAGGTATGCCCCAGTGATGGGAATTGGGTATGAAGACATAGAGGTAGGACAGGGAGGAGTGGAGGATCATGAAAACTGCAGGTGGCAAAAGGACGTGGGGAAGAGGAACGAGGATGGGCAGCAAGGTAATCACTATGAGGAAGGAAGGGGACGTGGGGGAAGTGTAATAGTAAGTGCAGGCCGTGGGAGAGCAGAAAGAAACAACACGGGGAAAAGCATAGCCAGGGGTATAGTAGGAAGGAGAAGGCAGACAATCAACCTACCTATGGAGGGAACAATGAAGAGGGAAGTGACAGAGATGAGCAGGCGCAAAAAGGGAATGGGTAAGGCAGGAGACAAGGATGAATCTGGAGAAGCATGGGAGCAGCAATAGACAGGAATGGACATGACGAAAGAGGAAGAGGAGATGTATAGTTCAGAGTAGGAGGGTCACAGGCAACAAAGGAGGAGTGTAACGATGAAAGAGAAGAATCAGAAGGACAGGTATTAGGAAGAATTGGGAAGCAGAGAGACGAGAGTTAGGGGACGAAGGGAGGAAGGTGACTTCGGTGGCCCTTCCGGCATTAAGTGTCAGGGCAGCCAAGTTAAGGAGGATTACAAAGGGAACAAAGGATGGGGAGGGAACCGCAGAGGGAGAGGGCGAGGAAGACCAGCCGGAAACCAAGCGAGAATTGAACTGGCGTTGCGGGGTAGAAAAAGAGATAGGAAAAAATTAAAACGGGGGGTCCAGCAGGGCGAGAGCGCATACAACAAAAATACTGATGAGGATATTCGAAGAATTATCCAGCGAATGGAGGAAGAGGCCATGTAGGAACAATCGGATCCTAAGATGTATGATTGGGAATACCTACTGACGGATATAGGGAATACCAGAGGGAGGATGTCACTGTATAAATAGGCACTTCACATATACTGGGATCTGAAGAGGCTATTGGCAAAAGCCATGGAGCAGGTCGCTATGGAGATTGCTGAACTAGCCCAGGGAATTCCTAACCTGAAAAAAGAAATGAAAAACATTCAGATGATCCTTATTATGAAATATAATAAGCTGGAAGAGATAAAAGATCATATAAAGAAGATTGATACAGGAATAAAGGAAGAAGGTGACCAGCTGGAAGCCATGGCAGACTAATACCTGGAGATATGTATTAATGTTTTTGTTTTAGGTACAGAGAGTCAGTTTTAATTTTGTTATAATATATAATGCAGATAGGAGCTAGTAGCAATCTCTTTGACTGTGTAGTTTACTTAGCTTGGACAAGAAGACTTAGCATTTTTTGTTTATGGATGGCTGTTAAAAACTTAAGGTGGCCAACAGACCCGGATTCCCCTCGAGGCGGGTTGAGGCCACCATGTGATTGTACAGGTTTCAACTCGAATTAATAGAATATGAATGGACCCATGTTAGCTTAAAAAAAAAACACTTATTGTGTCAAGTCTATATACAGGTGCAAAAGTTTCATAATAATCAATAGTAGGTTCCTAATTGAACCCTTGAGCTACAAATCTTGCTTTATACTTTTCAATTTTACCTTCAACAATCACTTTAGTTTTGTAAATCCATTTAACATATCTAGTATTTTTACCTTCAAGAAAATCTAAAAGCTCCCAAGTATTATTTCTTTATATAGCATTAATTTCTTCATCCATAGCTTTTATCCAAACTTCTTCATTCATAGCTTCATCAAAATTTATTGGATCATATGTAATTAATGCAAAATTTGAGACTTGATCTATTTCATCATTCTCCTCATACAATTTCTTTAAACTTCTAGTCTTCTAAATTTTAATTCTATTCTTTAATGTAGCTACTGTAGGATTAGATTCAGTACCCACCTTTGATCTTGTTTTTTTTTGTCTACCATAAACTGATGGTTTGCCATGTTATTGATTTCTTGATGTTTTGAACTATAATGGACTAACTCTTGGTGTTTGGATTGTTGAATTTCTTCCAACAAGTGTATATGGAATCAAATATCCACCATGTACTTATTTCCCATCTTCATAATCATATCCATGAGCTAATACAACTTCCTCTATGACATATTTATCTATGCTTCCATCCCAAGATTCTTCTTTCTTTAACTCAACATCTCTACCACTAACATATTTCTTGGTGATGGGATTATAAAGCTTATACGCTTTAGACTACCCACTATATACAATAAAGATATATTTCTAACTTCTTTCATCTAACTTCTTTCTCAATTCTTTAGGTACACATGCATAAGCAACACATCGAAAAATTCTTAAATGAGATATATGAAAGCTCTTACCACTCCAGGCTTCTTTGGGAACTTGGTCCTTCACGCTCTTAGTCAATTTTTTTTTAAGGACATAAATAGCACAAGCTACTACTTCTTCCCAATATTATTTTGGTATATGGTTTTCCTTCAACATACTTGGAGCCATATTCATAATAGTTCATTTTTTCCTTTCAACTATTCCATTTTGTTATGGAGTATAATGTGCAGTAAACTACCTCCTGATTCCATGAAACTCATAAAACTCAATGAAATGTGTTAGCATATATTCACCACTTCTATCCAATATCAAAATTTTAATATGATTTCCACTTTCCTTTTCAACAATAGCTTTAAATCTTTTAAATATAGAAAAATTTTCAGATTTCTGTTTCAAAAGATAAACCCATGTTTTTTTACTGTAGTCATCAATAAAAGTTTAAAATTAAACATTATTAGCCAATCAAGGTCTTTGCATCGGTCCACACAAATATGTGTGAATAGTCTCTAGTGGAGATTTCACCTTATACAAAACTCCAGATACAAATTTTCTTGTGTGATGCTTTGCAAGTATACCACTTTCACACGAGTTTGTTGGTTGTTGAATACTAGGTAACCCTTTCACCATTTGTTTCTACTGCAACAAATCTAGACCACTAAAATATAAATGACCATATCATAAATGCCATAACCATGATTCATCCAAATTCTTAGTTTTATAAACATTCAAGGAGGGAGAGTATTCATTTTTCATTTTAAGCAAGAACATCCTATTATTTTTCAATTCCACTCTTTCTATTTGTTTCTTGCTTGGATATTTATAAATGATAGTGCACACATTATTCTTGAAGAACAAATTCAATGCATATTATCGTTACCTAACTTGACTTTAGACTGAATACTGGTGTCTAGACTCGCAAAAAAAATATTTGTTTCCAAACATGTGATTGTTGTAGCCGCTATCCAAAAACAAAATATCATTCAAACATTCTTAAGTCATGTTACAGGTCAAAAACACTTGCTTTAATTATGTTCAAACTCTTTTGAGATGTGTGCAGATTGCTTATCAGCAGGTGTCTAGCTCTCCAAACACTTGGTAGTAAAATGGCCATATCTTTTGCAATAATAGCACTGAATTTTAGACATATCATACCTTTGATTTCCTTGATGCCAGATTCTATTGTTACCCTACCTTAAATTAGAGGGGCATTGTTGGGATCTCTCCTCATGTTCATAATTATCTTGTAGACGTTTTTGATCTGCTACTTTGCCGCCTATTCCTCTATTACTCAACCTCCCTTTGCCTCTTCCTCTATTAAATTGCAATTTAGATTTAAAGGCATTCTCCAACATGCTATCATCATATCTTGACATCCTGGATTCATGTGCAATCAACGAACCAATCAACTCAAAAATTTGCATTTCGCTTGTGTCTTTAAACTCTTATATGGATAAAACAATGGCTTCAAATTTCTTTGGAAAAATTCGAAGGACTTTATCGATCACTCTTTTGTTTGAGAGGTCTTCTCGATACTGTCTCAACTGATTAACAATAATAATGACTTAATCAACTGATTAACAATAATGATGACTTAAGTCATAAAACCATCCATGGATTTACTAAAATCTTTTCTCAAATTTTGCAGCTTGAAATTCTTGAATTTTGACACACCCTCAGAACAAGATTCAAGAGTGTCCAATGCGTTCTTTGAAGGCTTTGTACTTGAAACCTTTGAAAATATCATATCATCTGAGCCTTTCTTAATAAGGCCAAAAGTTTTGTTGTCTTTATTTTTGTTCTCCCTCAACAATGCGTTCAACATTTGTTAGAGTCATATGTACTTGACTGATCAACGAGTTATAGATACCCATTAGTAATATCATGAGAATGCATTATTATTCTCATTGAATAAACCAAAATCCATAATTTTTCTCATTTAAAATAACAACTATTAGCATTTGTTGTCATCTCTAAAAAATAACTAAAATCTTCAAATAGAAGTAAAAAAAATTAAAAACACTTTCCCAGTTTATTATTGTATCTTCCTTTAAAGTAAAGTCTATGAAATGGTGGAAAAATAAAATGGCTTCAATGCTAAGTTGAATACTCTTCAACAAATTGCGGATTAAAAATTCAGAACAAAACCAATAACAATAACGAAACTTTTATTTAAAGGCATTTTTATTTTTCTGTTCCTTTATTGGTTGAAAAGGAAAGTGTTATTCCTTCTCCTATAGGACTCTTTAATTTCTACCCTATTTCACTACAATTATTTTATAATTCAGTAGTTGCTCACAACTCTGTGCTCATTAGTGCAGAGCATCTTTATCTTCATGGTTGATTCCCCTAATATTTGGTAATCAGAAGGGTGGTTAAATAATTAATTAACCGCACCCATTATTTAGCGTATAGTCTGATTGCCGAATATTGGGCGAATCAACAAGATGAGGTTAGGCTTAGTGCAACATTAAACATCTCCAACAAGTTACAATTCATAGGTTTCACACTCCCATTCAAATATGAAGATGGGAAGTGGATGAATTAGCACAAACATACAACGGCATATGTATCTTTAAGTTGACTTGAATTTAGTTGTCAACAAACTGCATCTCCATGCCCCTGAACAGTTCTTCAATAAAACCAACATCAATTTGGTCACATGCACTCTGCCCAGCAGCTATTTCTCTGATTCACAAAACAACAAAACCTCAATTCTATGAACCTCACTGGTAGATTTCAGCACTTTACAAACTCGCTTTGATATAGAGCACACAAAAACTACAAAATGTAGTTATAGGTACAAGACTATACATGCAAATATGAAAGCTGAGAGTGGGATATTCGCCTCTGGCTGAGCATCTCTATTTATAGAAAAAATTCAGAAGTTTAATTTTTGCACGCGGTGTTTCACATTTGAATAAGTTAAGTCGTTGTTTCCCTTTCGAATATGCTCAAGCCAAGTCAGTGTGTGGTGAGGCAGTGGAGGATTCTGGGTAGACGATGGAAGACGGTGTAGAGTGAAATAGTTATCTCTGTCACCATGAACCCTCGTGCTCTGTGGCCACCTCGTTGTAGTTATTCATTGCAATTGTTGAGATGATAATTTCAAACTACAGTGTTGTTTATTTCAGAAAACCGCCAGTGTTCCCCTGCACCGCCTTTCACTGAACGACGGTATTTCTCCAAAGGCAGCGATCACACCCATCGACTGACACATGGTGTGAGCAATTTTCCAAAACAACCTTCCCGGGTGTGTAAAGTTCAGCAGAATGGGTCGTGCGATATCGTCCGATTGAAACCAAATTTTTATGTACAGGCTTCCACCATAGAACCATTAATTACTTAACGTGAAGTGGAAGTTTCATTGACAGACAATTTTATCAGTAAAACAATAAATGAAATTTACTGTGGCTGTAGAATGTAGGTAAAATTTTTTAATTTTATTGTTTTTTTTCATGGGATTAGTTCTTTTATGGCACAAGTAAAATGTAAAGTTATATCATGTTTTTTGTTTGTTGAGAGAAAACGAAAGAGAGCACACAGTAGCACGTATGTAAGAAAAATAATTTTACACACAACAGTGTAAAAAAAATTGCAAGCAAAGACAAAGTCAATTTTCAAGGAGAAACCAAGTGAATTTTTTTTTGGAACTGAGGCATTCTTGTGTTAATCCCTCTGTTAGAGGAAGAACCTTTTTGTATCAGTTAGTTTTATTAATGAATACAAGTCTTTTGTGCATGTGTGAAACTCTGTCTTCAGCAAACAATTTTTAGTTTCTCTGTGTTAAGAAACAGAGCATTTTTCTCTATTCATTTTGTTCTGGATTTATCAGAAATTTCCAACATGGTATTAGAGCTTGTCTAGGCTCTTTGAAGGTGTCAAATAAGCTAAAGGAAGGATCTCTTGCTGCAACAACTTCTCCAACACAGTGAAAACTCAGTCAAGAAAGAATTTAAGGTATTTCTCAAGTTAGTTTTTATGTTACTGTTGAGGACAGTCAGTTATTTTAAATACACAGTCAAGTATTTTGAAGCATAGTTAAGAGTGCAAGAATGGCTAGAGCAAGCACTAGCATGGGTATCTGTAATGCCCAACTCCCACAATTTAATGGGAAAAACTATGAGTATTGGGCAATAACCATGAGAGCTTTGTTTGCCTCCCAAGACTTATGGGAATTTGTTGAGGATGGTTTTGAAGAACCAACAGATGAAGATGAGTTTAATAATTTGACTCAAGCAGAGAAAGAACTGTTGAAGAGCAATAAGAAGAAGGATTCTAAAGCCCTCTACTTTTTGTATCAAGCAGTGCATGAGAGTGTGTTTCCAAGGATAGAAGCAGCCAAGAGATCTAAAGAAACATGGCAAACTCTCATGATAGCCTATCAAGGCATGGAGAAAGTGAAGACAACAAAACTACAACTGCTAAGAAGAGATTTTCAGAATCTCTGCATGAAGGAGTAAGATAATATTGACTCATTCTTCACACATGTGATTGGTCTGGTCATATAGATAAGGTCTCATGGAGAGATTCTTGAAGAAAGGAGGATTGTGGAGAAACTATTGAGGATCCTACCCTCAGGGTTCAATGTGATTGTCACCACCATAAAAGAAATAAAGGATCTCACAAACTTCTCAGTGGATGAACTACATGCATAACTGATGACACATGAGCAGAGATTGAGTAGAAATGAAAATTCATCTCTAGAGCATGCCTTTAAGACCTAGATGTTCTTCGGAACAGGAAGAGGTCAAGGCAGAGGAAACAAGAGAGGAAGAGGTAGAAGCCAAAACAGAGGTGGAAGAAACAGTCCAACAAATTCTCAAGGAATAGACAACAATCCAAATTAGAACCAAGGGCAAGGCAACAGCCAACAAAGTGAACAACATCATGCTCAAGGACAAAGGTATGATAAATCCAATGTCCAATGTCACTATTGTAAAAGATATGGGCATTATGCAAATGAATGTAGGAAGAAGCAGCATGATATGAATAATAGAACTAGTGCAAATTTCACTAGAGAAAATATCAGCCAAGATAATTTGTTTTTACCTTGTAATATGGCTGAAGCAAAAAGTGAAGATATATGGTTTCTAGACTTCGGTTGCAGTCACCATATGATAGGAAACATAGCCTTGTTTTCTAAGTTAGATCAGAGTGGGAAGTCACAAGTCACACTATGGACTGATAGTAAAGTTTCTGTTATGGGAAAAGGAGAAGTAAATGTCTTAACAAGGAAAGGTGAAAAGAAAACCGTAGCAGATGTTTATTATGTTCCTGGAATGAAATGTAACCTCTTAAGTATTGGACAGCTTGTTCAAAAGGGGTACAATGTTTTCTTTGTGAATGATGTATGCACCATCATGGATAAAACATCCAACAAACAATGTATTGCTGAAGTGAAGATGACAAGGAACAGGATGTTCCCTCTCAGAATGAAATTTGATTTAAAAAATGGAGAAGAAATAGCAGCAGTGACACAAGAGGCTTTCCAAAGCGAACCAAAGGATGAAAATTGGTTGTGGCACTTGAGATTTGGACATCTCAGCTTTGGAGGTCTTAACTTGTTGAATAGAAAAGGAATGGTAAGAGGATTACCATTGATAGAGAAACCAGATAGCCTTTGTGAAGGTTGTATCTTGGGGAAACAACACAGAGAAAGTTTTCCATCAGGGAAAAGAATAAGCGCAAAATCACCCCTAGAGATTGTCCACTCAGATTTATATGGACCGATGCAAACTCCATCACTTGCAAGCAGCCACTATATACTAACATTTATTGATGATTTTACTAGAAAACGTTGGGTTTATTTCCTAAAGAACAAAAGTGAAGTGTTTGAAAGATTTTTCAATTTCAAAGCACTTGTAGAAAACCAAAGTTCTAAGAACTGACAGAGGAGGTGAGTATATCTCCAAAGAATTTCTACATTTTTGTAGAGAAAATGGAATTCATAAACAATTTACCACTAGGTACACTCCACAGCAAAATAGAATTGTCGGAAGGAAGAATAGGACAATCATGGATATGGCAAGGAGTATGTTAAAGGCAAAGCATTTGGCAAATGATTATTGGGATGAATCTATACACTGTGTAGCGTACATTTTGAATAGATTCCCTACAAAAGCAGTCATGAACAGAGTGTCGAAAGAAGCATGGAGTGGGACAAAGCAAGGAGTCACCCACATGAAAGTTTTTGGATGTGTGGCCTATGCACACATTCTAGATCAACTAAGGAAGAATTTGGACAGCAAAGGAGAGAAATGTATTTTCATTGGATACAGTGAGGAATTCAAAGCTTATAGGTTGTATAACCCATCCACCAAGAAGCTTATTGTTAGTAGAGATGTTCAATTCATTGAGGAGGAAGCTTGAGATGGAAGCATAGAGAAAACAATGAATGTTAAAAACTCTTTGTCACATGATGAATATGATGAGAAGATGGTTGAAATACATCCCCAAGTAGAAGCACCAACACAAGGGCAGCAAGAGACACCCTTGAGGAGAAATGAAAGTGCTTCTCCAAGCACACCACAAGGAGGAAATTCAAGTGCTTCTTCAAGCACTTGTACAACAAATGAAAGAGGTAAGAAGTTCAGAAATTTAAGTGATATTTATGAACAAGAGGCTAGAAATGAAGTTATGAACTCTTTGTTTGCTTTATATTGTCATGTTGATGACCCTGTTCATTTCGAAGAAGAAATTAAGGATAGGAAATGGATAGAAGCTATGGATAAGGAGATCAATGCCATAGAAAGAAACAAGACATGGGATTTACTTGAACTACCAAAAGGAAAGGAAGGCATTGGAGTTAAATGGGTCTACAAGACCAAGAGTAATGTTGAAGGAAAAATAGAAAGGCACAAGGTGAGACTTGTTGTCAAAGGATATAAGCAGTAGTATGGGAGAGACTATGAGGAAACTTTTGCACTGGTTGCTAGAATGGAAACCGTGAGAGCAGTGTTGTCCATAGCAGCACAAAACAAGTCAAAACTTTACCAGATGGACGTGAAGTCAACATTCCTAAATGGAGTGTTAGTGGAAGAGGTTTACATTGAACAACCTCTAGGCTATGAAAAGAAAGGCCAAGAACACAAATTGTGCAGATTGAAGAAAGCTCTTTATGGGCTGAAGCAAGCACCAAGAGCGTGGTACAGTAGGATAGATTCCTATCTACTAGAAAATGGATTTGAAAACTGTGAGGGAGAACCCACCCTCTACATCAAAGAAAAGGATGGTAAAATACTAATTGGTGTGTTATATGTTGATGATGTTATTTTCACAGGTAATGATGATTATCTTATTGAAAATTTCAAAACAGTAATGAAAGAAGAATCTGAAATGACTGACATGGGTTTGATGAGATATTTCCTAGGAATAGAAGTAGAACAAAATGGAAATGGGATTGTTATATCACAAGAGAAATATGTTAATGAAGTGTTGTAAAGATTTAATATGCAAGAGAGCAAAGCAGCAATCACTCCCACAGTGATGGGATTAAACTCAGCGAAGAGGACAACAACAAGGATTTTGATCCTAGTTTGTACAAGAGCATAGTTGGTAGCCTCATGTATTTGACTACAACTAGGCTGGATATAATGCATGTTGTTAGTTTGATTTCCAGATTCATGGAGAGGCCAAAAGAAGCACATTGGTAGGTAGAAAAAAGGATTCTGAGGTATTTTAACGGTACTAAAAGGTTTGGCAACTTATATACTATTTCAGAATGTTCAGATTTAATTGGATACACTGATAGTGATTGGGATGGAAGTGTAGATGATTAGAAAAGCACATTCGGTTATGTTTTTCACATGGGTCCAGGAGCCATTTCACGGGCTTCTAAAAAATAGCCTATTGTAGCGTTGTCTATAGCAGAGGCAGAATATGTGGCAGCTACAACAGCAGGTTGTCAAACAATTTGGATGGGAAGGATGTTAAGGAGTTTATGCCAAGAGAAAACAAAAGGAACTGCGATTTTTTGTGACAATAGTTCATCTATTGCATTATCCAAAAATTATGTGTTTCATAAGAGAACGAAACACATTGACACAAAGTTTCATTACATCAAGGAATTGGTAAACAATGGTGAAATTGTTTTAGATAACTGCAAAACTCAGGAGTAGGTTGCAGATATTATTACCAAACCATTGGGGCAGAAAAGTTTTGAGTTTTTGAGGAAATGTATGGGTATGACTGATAACCCAACAGTTGAAATTAAAGGGGAGTGTTGAAATGATAATTTCAAACTGCAGCATTGTTTATTTCAGAAAGCCGCCAGTGTTCCCCCGCACTGCCTTTCACCAAATGATGGTATTTCTCCAGAGGCAGCGATCACACCCATCGACTGACATGTGGCATGAGCAGTTTTCCAAAACAACTTTCCCCGGCGTGTAAAGTTCAGCAGAAAGGCTCGTGCGATATCGTCTGGCAGCCGTCCGATTGAAACCAAAGTTTGATGTGCATACCTGCACCATAGAACCATTAATTACTTAACGTGAAGTGGAATTTTCATTGACGGACAATTTTATCAGTAAAACAATAAATGAAATTTATTGTGGTCGTAGAATGTAGGTAAACGTTTTTAAATTTATTGTTTTTTTTCACGGGAGTAGTTCTTTTACGGCACAACTAAAATGTAAAGCTATATCATGTTTTTTGTTTGTTGAGAGAAGATGAAAGGGAGCACGCAGCAGTGCGTATGTAAGAAAAATAATTTTACACACGGTAGTGTAAAAGATTTTGCAAGCAGAGACAGACACAATTTTCAAGGAGAAACAGAGTCGTTTTTTTTTTTGGAACTGAAGCATTCTTTTGTTAATCTCTCTGTTAGAGGAAGACCCTTTTTGTAATGTTAATCTCTCTATTAGACGAAGACCCTTTTTGTAACAATTAGTTTTATTAATGAATACAAGTTTTTTGTGCATGTGTGAAACTCTGTCTTCAGCGAACAATTTTTAGTTTCTCTGTGTTAAGAAACAGAGCATTTTTCTCTATTCATTTTGTTATGGAATTATCAAAAATTCCCAACAACAATGTTGTCGGATCGAATCTGACGGTGGTCTCCCCATCGAATCTATCGTTAATTCCAAATGTTACATCCCACAACTAAAATTATACATATACCGTTTAAAGTGGTTATAGTTCAAGAGGATGCTTGGGACTAGCATATGAGATATCGAAATTTACCGCGCATTTATCATTGTGGAGCCATGACATAGAACAAAAAATAAAAGAGAAGCGTGTCATGATGACTATGCCCTTTGTTGCCAACCAGTTCCTTTATGCTTTCGCATTATTGTAAGAAGTAGACGGTTGTACACGTATATTTTATCTCATGGATTTAGAGTAAGGACTTACTCCACAACGTTAAAACTATGGCCACTCTCGACACAGTCATTGTCACTCAGTTGCAATTTCACTCCTTTCTATTTGACAGAAAATTCACTTTCATGCCTCTATTGACTGGAATATAGCTTATACCCATGTCACATTCTTTCTCCATTACTATAGAAACTAATCAAAATGCCCAAATACCAATATATATCTCCATTGTGATTTCTCAAATCCTTTATTTTATTGTAAAACGATAAGGTGGCCCTCTACACACATTTTCAAAAACATGTATATGTTCCTCTTCTATAATTTCGGGCATATGGTTGATTCAATGACGGATCACGGCCATGTTCATCTACTGAATATTTAGGGAATCAAAAATCGAGATAAGCTCGATACACTTAGGGTATAATTAAATCTTCTCCAAATTGTTAGACAAGCTGCCATTCAGTGTGCACGTGAGTGCATGGATCAATTGGTTGGGGCAGTCGGCTGCCACACACCCCACCAACGATCGAACCCCGATATGTATTGCTGCGCTATAGCATATAAGTTTCTATGTGGTTGTAATGTGATGTAACTAGATGTGACAGGATGTCAACTTATTCTGACATAAATATATGTACAAAAAGAGTGCCCATAAATGCTTCTTAAGGGAACTAGCCCCTCCCATTCAAAAAAAAACGTTGTCATTCAATATGCCAAATATAGTTTTAAAGGTGCTCACATGTTTTAAAAAATACACATGTTTTAAGTTGGGTATACATCTTAATTATTAATTTACTCATAAAAAAAATTACTAAATTTTAAGAAGTGTGTAGAAAATTGAATTCAGTGGATATGTGATTAAAATAAATAAATAAATAGGGAAACTATTTTTAAATATTTATATGTTTTACATTAAAATAAAATAAAAAATTATTGCATTAAAATATTTTTGTTATTAATATATTTTTACATACTTGTGAATATTAAGTAACCCATTTTATTTATAATCTATATTTATTTTTATTATTAATAATATTTTTTAAAGATTACATATTAATTTTGTTTTTATTACTATTGTTGTATATTTGTTTTTTTTTATCACTAAATATTTCTAATTTTTGTTGTTCCTTATGATGACGTTTATGCTGCATGATTGACATACAAAATACATCAGCATCATACATAAAATATGTTTTTTTATTAAATAAAAATGTATTTATTAATATGGAAACAGAACTTCAATTAAAAAAAAATTATAGGTGTGCCAAAAAGACAATCATGAACCAGCGCTGATGCTCTATCAAAAGACAATCATGAACCAGCTCTGATGCTCTGTCAAACACAATCTCATCATACATTGTGCACACATACCTATGATGCACCATTGTTGGTTCACAAAATTAAATTTTCATAGTGGTGAATCACATGTATTCATCGGTGCTCACTTATAATATTTTGGCACAGGGTCGGAACGTTCACTTTATCTAACACACAAATATATAGCGATATTTTTAAATATTATTTAGGCAGTGCATTGGGTAAATATGATAGCATCGGTGAAATCAGAGCATACCAAGCACACCAAATTTGTGATGTTTAGATTATGTAGAATAAATATCTATATTTTTTATGTATCTGTAACTAAATTATTTAAAGTAGATATGTATTTATCATTTTGAACATGATGTAATATAAGCTAGGAGAAATATGAATAACATGAATTTTATTGGATATCTTGTGATAATCTTAATTGTAAAATAATTAAATTTAAACTAGTGTAGTAGGAAATAAAGAACCAAAATAGCATCAAAATGTTATATCTTTATTATTAGAAAAAAGTTCACTTGCCTCTTTAAGGGAGAACTTCCAATAGAGCAAGACCTATTTCACATTTCTTTATTTACAATTTTATAGAGAGAAATTTTTAATTTAAATTGATAAGAGTTGCTATAAAGATTAAATTCAAATTACCTAAAAATCTCATAACTTTAGTAATAAAATAAATCTTATAAAAATTTAAATTTCTAAGCTGTATTAAATTTCAATTGGTTGCGCTGAAAGGCCCTCTACAACTCAGTATGGGAGAGATGTTGTCACAAAACCTTACATTTAAAAATAGTAAGATAATAATTGAAATTAACAAATTAAAAATAGTAATAAAAAAAAAATTAGTGTTAGCCATAATTAAAATACTTCAATTTATACCTTAATCTTATATAACTTTATATAGAGATATAATGTAATACCTTAATCTTATATAACTCTATATAGAGATATAATGTAAGAAAAGTAAAAAAAAAAAAAAATAGCTTTTATTACTAGGAATAAATGAAATGAGTAAAAAAAATATAATTTACTTTTTATTACAAGGAAAAAGGGTAATTTTTTCACATGATAAGAAATACTATTATTAATATTACATTATGTGTAATTCAGTATATGTTCCATTCACATGTGATATTTAAAACAAAAATATATTTATAACAACAAATATTGTACTCACAACGATAAGTAAAATATTTCAATGTCCATATTAAATAATTTAAACTGACAATTTTCTTATATTTTCTTTTAGTGAGAAACACAGAGATTTTTTATTCCATCAATAGTTGCTTCCTACTTCAATGTATGATGGATATTTGTAAAATTTTCAATGTTTAATATGGATTTGATATGTAATATTGATTTAGAAAATATTAATAATAATAAAAATTAATGTATACACAAAAAAAAAATGAGGGACAATATTTAACATTTATATGGAGAACGTGAATTAAATAGATATTCAATGCAACTAGATATATATAGTAATAACATATCCTAGATCAAGGGATTCAGATGCTGGGTAGATCTAGAGTAAGATGGATCTAGTGGAAGTTGTAAAAAAATAATGATTAAGTTTTTTAAAATTATGATATTGAATTTTATAAACAATATTGAATTAATTAAATGGTATTTAACTTTATATTAAAAATAAATGAGTCCACTAATTATTTTCATATAATGAATTTTATAAACCAATATTGAAAGTTAAATTAATTTATTTATATTAAAAATAAATGAGTACATGCATTTTTGGTCATTTTAAGAACTCACTAAATTATTTTATCATTTGGAGTATTGAAATATTTTACTAATTCAGTTAGATTGAATGTCATTGAACTATTATGGCAATAGAAAAATATTTATTGCAATTTTACAATCATTAGTTTCAACCATACCAAACTTTGTAATTTATAAAAATATCTTTGCATTTTTTTTTTACTAAGTCGTTTTACATTCAATTTCATATATAAAAGTTTGATATAAATTCATAATTACATAATATATAATAAACATTATTTCATAAAAATAAGCATCACAACCATAATCATCTAACAAACATAAAAATCATGTAAGATACATATTTTAATTCATTACGATCATCTAATTATATACACTTTTAATAACACATATAAATGTCGTTAACTAGCACAAAAATCTAATAATCTAGTAGGGAATCATTATCGTGATCACATCTAACAAAAAAAAAAATTGCAATCTAACATCATCACCATACACATCCTCAAATTAATATAAATATCATGTCCAATAACTTCTATCATGTAAAAATCTATCCACAAGCACATTAAAAGAACATATCTAACATGACTTAACAATATACACATCAACACCAACATATAAATTAAGGAGATAAACATGAACAAAAAAAAATGAACCACACACACACACACACACACACACAAAGAAGGAAAATAACTACATCGTGAAGTCAAACAAGTGTAATCAAATATCTGATACAACAGATGTAGTAGCGTCTAAAGTGTGGTCTGCAGTAGAAGGCGATGGATGGTCAACAGCTACTTGATCAAGTACATATATAGAACTAAGATGAGGTGGATGAAAACTAAGAGATGGTTGGTCTATAGTAGAAGGACGTGGATGGTATGTAGGAGAAGCTAGTTGGTTTTCTCTATTAGGAGAAACATATGGCACATCCTTCAGCTCTATAATCTCGACATCATTAGGAAAATGATGAGGAGGTATAATACCAGAAGGATCACTGACACCCTCACAACCATGATCCGATGGGGTGGCACCACTAAAAGCATCATCATCACCATCCTCATCATTATGATCATGATCATCACCCTCATCATCATGACCATCATCATCATGGCCACCCTCATTATCTAATGGATGTGCTCCTACATGATTCTCTACAACCCTCATTGCTACGAGTGCCCTGCTAGCTCTTATGACATGCTACATAAGAGACATAAAATCCTATAGACATGTCCTATAGATATCCAAAAACATCATATATGTGTTGATATCTTGAAGCCTTGCAGGGAAGACTCTCTATCGAACCAAAACTTTGACCAATCACAATAGTCCATTAGACATTGCATAGTAGGCCTTCACTGCCAAATGCCCACACCACTGTAAGGATGTGTCTCACCCTCACCCTCTTAGGCCTCGCCCATATCCTTATCTCCTCCATCTAGCAGTGGGTGAGGAGGCATGTCTTCATCATATTAGCTGATGTCTATAAAATATAGAGTATAAAAAAATAATTAAACAATTTCATTATACAATTTAATAAAACAAGTTAAAGAACATGCTAGAATAATTTTTATTCTAATTCATTAAAACAAGAAAATGAAACTAGAATAATTTAAAGAAAACACTACTATTACCTCTATCATCTAGAGGCTCATCCACTATGAAGAAGATGTTGGAACACCCTCTCCAATTAATCCCTATGTATGGATACCCCAACAAGACAAACACATGGTCATCGACACTAGGAAGTAGCTCCAATGCCTCATTTGAAACCCTAGCTATCAACTTCGACATGACTCTCTTGGGAATCATTTTCCCCCACATGCACATCTGAGCCTTAGTGATTAGCCTAGAAGGTCTAAGATCAAATCTATGCCTCATCTTCGGAAACCTCTCAAAAAATAATAAAAAAATATCGGAAGAAAAAGGGAAGGTCTCCCTCCCCTTTCTCGACAATGCACATAATCTATTTAAAGCCATGAAAAAATGCCTCGAAAGAATGGCAAACTGTCTAATGCAATGTGGCCTCATAATTAACAAATCAACATAATACAAAAGAGGGAAACCAATTTTTTTCTATCACAACAAAAATGTGAAATGGAGCTCACTAATAATGAGAGGCATCTAGCCTCCTCTATAGCAAAGGAAGAAATTTGTATCTATCCACCATGGACCTCAAAAATTTGATGGATGGATTGCATGAGGACTGAAATATCTCAAAGTGGATTCAAGTTGAATGTCACCTAGAACACCATGGGGGACATCAGGGAATTCAGCAAAATCATCCCCTCTTGGATAGGGGAGTGATAAAGTAAATTCCCTCCTCAGTGGGCCTGTACCGTAACTCGGGACTAACACAGAAAGCCTGCTGCTATACGTTCCATCAGTGGATCAAATGTGAAAATAGGACAGAGTATGCCTTCGAGGATGTACCCTCCTCATAGTAATTGAGGAATACTACATTCCTCAAGAGCACTCGGTTGGATGTAGTAATATGGCAAGGGAAAAAACCCCTCTCCCTCTCTGTCGCCTACCATGGTTAGACCATATTGTATGGCTCCACTTGTTGCTCCTTCTCCTGTTGTTTCTTCCACTACTGACATCTATGCTACATGATTGGCATATATAGTACATCAGCCTCATACATGAAATACAACTTATTTTTTATTAAATGAAACATGTATTTATAAGTATGGAAACATACCTTTCAATCTAAAAAAAATTAGTGGTGTGCTCAAAACGTAGTCATGCACCAGTTCTAATGCACTTTCAACTACAACCACTCTAGTAATGGTGTGCACATAAGTATGACGCACTGTGGGTGTTTAAAAAATTTACCCTTTCATAAAGGTGCAACATACTTGTGCATTGGTGTGCATGTGTAACATGTTGGCACTGAAACAATACATTTAGGTTATTGAACACACCGAGCTATAGGAATATTTCAAGATATTTATTTGTGGTGCATTTGGTAAATATAAACGCACTGGGAGAGATGCACCAACACATAATTTGTTGCATCTTTCTCGGTGTGTTTATATTTATAAAACGCACTGCCATAATGACAGTGCAATATGTTCACACACTGAAACACGTTGCACCCCGTAAATTTATAGGGCGCACTGCACCGAGTTTGAGGTAAACATATCGAGTGCACCGCGCGTTGATTTTTTTTTTGAAAAAACAATGACAAATTAAATATAATTTTCAACTCTAATCTGATATAAACCTAAATTAGAAATAAAGATAGATAATACCTGGACATTTGGCCAGTGGGGAGGAATTGTGGACACGTAATGGAGAAAAATAAATTTTCATACGATTTGAGAAAAATGGAAACTCAAACAGTGAGCACTGTTTTAAAATGTGGGGAGAAAGAGAAGCACTGATGTCAAGGCACTTGCATGTGGCAAGAGTGGCATCAATGCTTCAAAGCTCTTCCCCACTGTATATGGAAAAAATAAAAATTACAGCGAAGAGGGATTTTGTATTTAACCCTACACCAAGGATAATTTTAGGGGCGAATGTTCGCCCTTTGTCGAAATTAAGGGGTTTTAAATTTTTAGTGGGCGAATATTTTGTATCATAGTACATTTTTACAAATCACCTCAAATAGCCCACCTTATTTTAAGGGAGAGGGTAAAAAAGGTAAATTTAGCCCTTGAAATTAGGAGTTACAACCTTCCATTCGCCCATTTTCAAGAATAGGTTTTATTTAAGTGAATCCATTCGCCCATTTTCAAGAATAGGTTTTATTTAAGTGAATCCTATGGGCCAAATACCATATTTATAAAAGAGATAAGGTAAATTAATAAAAATATAAATAAATGAGAGGTATGGTAAATAAATAAAACATTTTTTATATTTACTCCATAAGTCACATTATATACATGTAAGGGTGTAAACAAATAAAAATATAAGTAAAGTGGAGGTATGGTAAATAAATAAAACATCTTTCTATACTTACTCAAGGTATGGTAAATAAATAAAAATATAAATAAACTAGACGTATGGTAAATAAAAAAAACATCTTTTTATATTTAGTCCATAACCCTCATTCGAAAGAGGTTTTATTTAAGTGAATCCTATGGGCCAAATACCATATTTGTAAAAGAGGTATGGTAAATTAATAAAAATATAAATAAACGAGAGGTAGGTATGGTAAACAAATAAAACATTTTTTTTATATTTACTCCATAAGTCACCTTATATTTACAAACACTCAAAAAATGAGTTATATTTAGGTGAAACCTATGGGCAAAGTACTATGGGACAAATACCATGGACTAGATTATTATTAATACCATGCAAAAAAACCATTATTAACCCTAATATTAGAATTAATAAAAATATGGCACATGGTATTGACCCATGGTATTCACCAAAATGGCGCATGGTATTGACCCATGGTATTCACCATGGTAGTGAAAGACTTGCCAAGATATTACAAGATTTTAATTGAGTAAAATATTCGCCATGCCTAGTGAGAGATTCGCCAAAATATTATATATACATATTATATTATTGATAAAATCGCCTTCCATTTTTCCTATATACCATGGAGATTCGCCCATTTATTATATTTATAAATTTAGGGGGGGTTCTTAAAATTTTCCCTGCCATACACCGATGTGTTTCACGAAGTATAACAAGAAGGGTATACCCAAAAGCACAATGTTTTTTTTTCTTTAATTTAAAATTATCATGGTTCTTTATCGAGATGCACTAGGGCTTTATATTACCAGTAACGCACTAGTGCTGTGGTTTTACAATAGCATCGATATTTTTTTAGAAATTAGAAATCATCTATCAATATGCTTTATAAGATGCCCCAAGGCATTGTTATACGTTTACCACATTGGGGCATAATTGTATAATATAATTGGGACATTTTACTATATGAAGGATTCTAGTGCTAGCGAATTTTCAAGCACTAGTGGGTTTGGGTATTTAGCACATCATGGCTTTTGATTTAAAAAAAATAAAATAAAAAATAATCTACGGTGCATCATGTTATATGAATCCTGGTGCATGTATTGATAATAAAGCACTCATGTGCTTGAATAGTTTAGAAGCACCATAAAAGAAACATATGCTAAAACATCCACCCTCCAAATTCTGCTACAAATGTATTTTTGGGATATTTTTATAGGTTTATCCACAAAAAGCTTCCCTAGAAGGTAATTTCCTTGTAGTGTGATAATGTGTCTTATTCAAAATTAAGGAAGCACAAACAACTTCCTTTATTTTAGTAATAAAATCAAGGCCTAGTATTTATGTAATTACATTTCTATTTCAGGAAATGGCATTCAATATGTGAATACACCAAAAGTTGTAAAAGTAAAATGATTTCTCACAGATATAAATAATTATTTAGAGTGAATGTTGCATGGTAGTTGTGTATAAGAAGATGAAACTTACTTTAATGATTGAACTATAGAGAAACTATAGATAAAGACGAGGTTGGAGAAATTGTTAGGTCTCCAAAACCAATTGTTGTAGGATGTAACCTCTCTCAGTCTAAAGTTCTATGCGCCTCACAATCATGGAAATGTTTCACGTAGAGGAGGGCCATCTACTGTGTTACAACCTGAGGCTATGACACCCTAAGACTGCCATAGGTGTTGTGTGGCATTGAAGATATTTTGTCGCAGTTATACAACTACTCTAACATAGACTACACCTAAATTTCTTCACACTTTAATACTTAGGCAATTTACCAATTCAATCCTGTTATTCAAAATGCAGTGGAAATAAAGTTCTTTAAATTTCAACAATTTTCTGATATCTTAAAACCAACAATGTACAAGAGTATGTGACGAGATGGTGCAAATCCATAAACACTTTTCCCCTTTGCTTCTTTTATTAAATTAGAATATAATTTACAAAAATTTACAAAGGTTCAGCCATGCCCAAACTCATGCGCTGCCCAAGTACAAAGTTACAAAGGTTGCTATTATTTCTCCAAACCCGACACACTTGCCCAAAAATTCCAAGTTCACAACTTAGGGCATGCTGAGCCTAAGATTGGCACCTTGACCAACAAAAATCCCAAAAATGGCACCCCAAAATAACCCAGAAAATCAACCTTCGGGAATGCCTAGAAACTAGCTCGCTTGGGCGAGCTATCCTCCTAAGATGCACCTTACCCGTGTTTTCAAACTCTACATTGTGCACCCTGCGTATTTACAATATTGCACCATCTAAATTTTTGTGATACCACAGATTTCATCCTTTCTACAATATGCTTTGTGATATTAATTCTCTTATGCGAACTTACATTCTTGCTCCCCCCAAATCATGTGAACTTCTCTTTATACCCATGAAACCACCCTTTATTGCAAGTGATGCATTGTTTCCATTTAGGATGACTTATTTTTCATGTCGTGCATTCATGTGGTCATCGAGGTGACCCCTCATTTAGTTGTGCGGGTGCCCTACTCATGCGTCTAACCCACCATTTGTTCATGCAGGTGCCCCTTCGTAGTGTGGGCATGCCCTGCTCACCGGTGTTCACTCACACGCTAAACTCTCACCTAACTTTACCTTCATTCATACACCTTTGACCGACCCATGCAAGTCTGTCTTAGCCCTGTCACATGAGTTCATGTTGGCCAAGTCCGTTTCACTTGTGTCACCAAATTTCATGTTGCTCAAGTTTGTGTTGTGTGGGTGAGTGTGCCCATGGTAACATTCCAACTATGTCTCACCCGAAAACCCACCATCATGCAGGTGTGCCCAAGGTGCTCACCCCTCTAGCTTATGCACACTGCCCCTATGTGGACCTAGGCACCCCTCCTCCATGTGGGCACACTCATGGAAAGGGTGCACTCATCATGCCTCCAAGTCAATTGTTTCACCACCAAGTTAGCATGGCTCGTCATAGGCGCCCATTGCCCTTGGTGCCAACTTAGGGCCCTGACAAACTGTGAATTCCCATAGCCTTTTCATAATTGGTGAATTGAATTGAAACCAAATCTAGTGTAATATGAAATTGAGGGTAACATAAATAATTTATGTTATCAATCATCATAGGTCGAACGTAGGCAAAAGAGAAATGGAAGTCACAAATTAACAAATCGCGTTGAGTTTTAAATCACCACATCCACTTCGAGGTAGAGGAAAAGGTGTGGAGTTGAGTGACAAACTTATTATTTTGAAACTTATGAAATAAAATTGTAATGGAAAATGTTATGATCGTGGCTAAATCTCATCCTTGGGTGTGGATATTAGATTAAAAAAATTCACTCCTCATAAAATCTATTTAATACTAAGAAATATTCCAAAAAAATCCTTATAGATTGTTTATTAAATAAATTATATTCCTATTTTTGTATAATTTGAGTAGTGTTTATAAAAGTGTTTGGATAAAGACATTAGTCATTAGAGCCAAAATTATTCTAAGTTTTTGGTTTTGGTATTTTACAAAAAAAAAAAAAAATGATAAAATATATTAAATAAGGTTATTATATAGTTTAAATGGTTGGTAAATGTTGATAGACATTAAAACACTTATTTAATCGTACATCTTAAAATGTTAAGATTAAAAAAATAAATCGTAAAAATTAATGAAATCAAATTATATCCATCTATCAAGCACCTGAAAGATTCAAATTTCTAAAGATGCAAACCTTTGTTTGAATGTAAAACTTGAGGAAGATTTTCTCATGAGAAATTTCATTCTTCTCAACAATTATGAATTCCAAGGTTAAAATAGACTTATGTTGGTTGTTAATAATATGATTTACATTTATATAAAAATCAAATCCATATATATAAAAATATTCTTATCTTTTTATCTTTTAAACCATGATAATACATATAGTTACATTTTTCTTTGATATTTTTTATTTAAATAAATACTTAGATATAGATTTATATTTATATATATATAAATAAGCATTGATAAAATTCATATAATATAGAATTTTATAATGCTTATTAATTAAATTTAAATATGAAAATTTCAAAGGTAAGGATTATATATATATATATATATATATATATATATATATATATATTCAAAATATGTTTATTAATTATATGTTTTTTAAATATCATGGTTACAAATATGAATGATTAATTTAATTTATTTTAATTTGATATGTATCATATGATTCATAGGGAAAATAATTATTTGTAAGTTTATTAATGAAAATAAATTTTATAATATAATAAATATATTAAGTTGGATTATTAATTTATTACTTTTATTTTTATTACTTTTCTAATTGAGCCAACATTATGTTATATTACTATTATTTTTTATTTAAATATTCATTGCAGATACTCATTTCTCCGATATTGAACCCACATTTAAATGTTTAGATTCATTTGTGGAAATTACAACATCTCTCCCATGTCACCTCTAGAACAACTTAAAACTTTATTATTATTATTAGCTGTTAAAAGAACTAATATATGAGTTTTAAAAAATATGTAACAAGATTCCTAACCATGGAGACTCAACCACACACTACAATTGAGATTTTTAATGTGTAACTAGACATTGTTATAATATTGTGGGCCAATACCATTGCTCTAATACCAAATTCCTAAAAAACAACAATTCATGCTCATATGGCACATGTTCATATGAATTTATTTTTTAATTAATTAATTTAATTAAAAGTACAAAAGGAACATAACTAATTTTGAAATAAATCTCAATCTTTTCTCCTTGAATACTATTAACAATATTCTAAAATATTTTGATGAAGTTACATCATTAACATTCAGCTAATAAACACTGATAATGAAATTATAATTCCAAAAATCATATTTCAAAATAGACATACTTATCAATGTAAATACTTATTTATGATTCTTCAAATATAATATATAAAATACATTTTTAAAGCTTATACACCAAAATGTAAATTTATCTTCATTATTAAAAAAACTCATTTCGAACCTCAATCTTTAGATGTAAAGAGACATGCTCATAAATTTAAATACTTATTTATGATTTTTCAAATATAATATATAAATTACATTTTTAAAGCTTATATAACAAAATCTAAACGTGTCATGATTCTTAAAAGAAAGACTCATTTCTAACCTTAATCTTTATATGTAAACAATGAAATTGACAATGGTATTACACTACAAAACCTAATATGATATGTCACAAGCATTGGAAATACCTAATAACATTCATTAGATACATCATTATGATATGTCACCAGCGTTGGAAATACTAGTAGCATTCATTAGATACATCATTGGAGATCATTGCATCTTACATTATTAATGCTATGGAACAACATCTAATATTTTTTATTATAATGAGGTTACGTCCAAATATTATAGGCAAAGAAAGAAAATAGATTTGATTTTACAAAACTAAAAACAACACTTGATTTTATTATCTATTGACTCTATAACTAGTCTACAACCTTCTCTGACAAAGAAACATATTTTCATGTGTACTTTTTTAAAGTCAGAATTCCTCATTAAATTTGTATTAAACTATGTAGGGAGATTATACTTTATATTAAACTAAGAAGGATGGGTAGATATACCATATTGTTCTGAACAATGTAAATAATTTTATTTTTTTAGTTAATAAAAAAAGGATGACCAAGGCTAGTAGATGTGCACATCTATATGGGTTATGATTCCATAAGTGGGGAAATGTAAGTGCGTCTAGAGGCATTCTATCTTATTCTTCCCATATAACATAACTTCTCATATACATTTTTTCAGTGCTATTAGTGTCAGACAGAAAAAATTATACAATTAAGCCAGCACTGAGCCTATAATATAGCAAGATGTCTCTACTACATTTTTTGAACAAGAAGAAATATTCAGGGGAATTCTTGTTAGAGTGGAATGCTTGGGAAATTTGAATGGAAGGAATGAGAATGGAATAAATAGGGGGATGAGAGGATTTATAGATAATAAGATGAGAATTTTTTTTATATATACATATAGTTTAAGAACAGCAATGAAAATAAGTCATATTCCACTACTACATAAATGAGGGTTTTAAGACAATATTTGAGACAATTTTTGGGTAAATTGTCTTAAATTAAGACAAAACAAAAATTGTTTATTGTCTTAAATATTTTCTTTAAGTGGGTATCTCAAAAATTATTGTCTTAAAGATTAGTGCCTTAAGAAATAGTGTCTTAAAGATTATTGTCTTAAAAAATATTGTCTCTATATAGACAGTATATAACACAACCATTATCGTCTCTTAGGAGACAATTTCATTTTTTTCTCTCTAAAGACAACAGTCAGATTAGAGACAATATGCCTTTAATACTAGCTATTGTCTCTCTAGAGATGATAATTTTTTTATTTAAAGATCACTTTTGCCTCTTTATAGACAATATAAAACAATGGATCCATAAATATCTCACCATTGAAATAAATAGATATAAAAAATATTTAATTAAAGATGAAATACAAAATCAATGATTAATTCATGTTAGCACACAGTGAAATCAAACCACCAATCTCATTCTTGTAAAGCAGACACTCTTCCGTTGAGATAGCACACTTTAAAAAATTATGTGAAGAGTTATGGAAATCTTTAAAATTACATTTATAGTCATTGATTTAAAACAACAACAAAAATTGCAACTACACGATGAATTTCAAACAAAAAAATTGCATATTTCAACAGAGGTAGAGTGAAAAATGGCAAGCAAGTTGCCTACTTTTCCTCTTTATAAACTATAGATGAAGATGATAAGCCATTCACAATGCAACAATTTGCTATGATTTTTTTATTTTCAAACTTTTAAAAAGACACTTACATTTTCTTTCAAAAAAAATCAATTGGAAATTAAGTATGATATGCCCTTCACATATCTTTAAAGATTCTACAATCCATCATAAGCACTTACTTTGTGATGCAGGAGCATCCAGCTCACAGTGAAGAGGCAGAAAGACTCCAACCAGGTTCACAAGCGAGGAACTGAACTGGTAAATTATGTTGGGAATAATTTTTCTTTTACTTTATTTTACAAGTCAGCAACAGTTAGATGTCTTTAATTTTCCAGTTTAGGATTACTGTAGTTTCATTATTGATTAAAAGGTAGTTTCTGTAATTAGGAAAAATAACCCTTAACTGTCCTACAAGTCTTGTAATGTCAAAATGATTATAGTTACAGATAGGAACAGAGGTTATGTAACTGTCTTTGTAACAGAAAAAAACAAATTGCAAGCCTTAGCTGAAGATAGTGGCTATAAAGCCAAAAATACATGTAAGGGAAAAAGTTCAGTTGAGAAGAGAATAAGTTGAGTAAATTTACTAATAGAATTTGTCAAGCATTCAAAACTAGAGAAGTATTGTCCATCAAAATTGCCTTCTAAATTATTTGTTGATCTCTCATTCATATTTTTCATCATTTAACAGACCATTGTATTATTATAAACTAAGCATATTGTCATGGCTACTGTACAAGCATGAGTTACAGTTAAATTTTAGACAAGAAAAAAGAACCTTAAATAAATTCCAGGGCACATGACAAGCAGTCACGCTTACATACAAGCGCACAGCAACATAATTAAGGACGAGCGAATACGTTCAACGCACAACCACTAAACGAAAGACAAGCAAACAAGTTCGAATGCCCAGCAACGTAACTGAAATACAAGCAAAGACATCACATGTATCAATTACCATAATTTTCTTTCATCAAAAATGAATTTCATTTACATTGTCCAGAATAGCAATTCATAGCTAGAACCGATAGGGCCGAGTTCCCTCACATATACAGAGACCAACATAGTCACGACGAGTGAAAATTCAACTAGAAATTACAACCATACAGGTCAAGCATAAAACCCTAGGTTAGGGTTTGAAATAGATTGGAATAGGGTTACATTGGAGCCACATTTCCATACATAAAAATCGAACCAGAACGACAGCGGAAAACTGAGGACCATACAGTGACCAGACAACAACTAGCGGATGGGCCGTCCTTCAAACAGTAACCAACATTCAACAAAACAGAACAAGTTGCAGGCCTACCAAAATATACGCAACCGAATGTCATTGAACACAGAGAAATGCACCGTCCAGGTCGCCTGAGAGGACCTGCAAGAACCAGGAGTGAATGAGTTCGAGCCACAAAGAAAGACCAGAGGGATGAACCCTTTTAAAATAAACCTAAAGAAGACTGATAACTAAAACCCTTACTTGGAGGACACGAGAGGAGAAGCCATATTTTGAAGCAGAGGATGCCACCGAGCAACTAAAGAGAGGAGGACCAATTTGGGGTTAGACCCAGAACGAGGAGCAGATAAAAATTGAAGCATGGAGAAACATTTTACCTGTGTCAAAAACTGAAGGCACTTCCTGGATAATCTTGTGCTTGCAGCCATAGACAAGGCAGTGTTAGCAGAAGGCGAATGAACCCAGAAACATTACCAACAACCAAACTTGGAGTGACAGACCAAAAAACCAGTACCACACATAGGAACTGAAGAATGAAAGCTACATGACAGAATAGGAATATTGAATCCAAGTTACAGTCGATTTACGACCAACCACAGTCACAGTGACAATTACGAGCAAGCAAACAATCAAATTTCCACCGAAGACAAAGCCAACAGAGTGACAGGGCGACTTACCGAAGAACGAGCACAAAATACAGGCAAGAAAACCCCATAGCCGAACAGCATTGTTTCGAACAAGCAGATAAGTAACCAAACGCACAGCAAAGGCCTCAACCAACAACCAGAACCAGTCCAAACACAGTAAACTTCCATAAATTGCATCACAGAGCCGAAGGAACCATAGCACAATGCACCCATCATTTTCCATACGCAGAGCTCGCAAACCCTCAGAGCCAACAGAACGATAAACAGAGAAGAGTCAAGAAGGCATGTGAAGATTAGGGTTGTATAGTTTACCAAGGCAGGGTACTGCCACATTTACGTTTGCATTCAATGCCCAGCTACCACAACCACAGAGCCACGGGAAAAACAACAATTCACGGCCACGTCAACAAACCAAATATGATATAAAGCGCAAAAGCTACGCCAAGTGGGCTAGGTCCCATCAGAGTGGTATCAGAGGAGATTGAGCTGAAGAGATTTGGGAGAAATGGATATAGGTAGACGAGGACGAGGCAGAGGTGCCCGTAGAATGGCAGATAAGGCGTTAAGGGAAGAACTCAGAGTTCTTACTGCTCGATTGGAAGCAGTGGAGGCAGGCAGGAGGAGAGATTCAGAGTTGGGTGATGTGAGTGAAGAAGAAGTGGAAGTAACGGCAGAAGGGCCTGAAGGTGACTCACCAGAAGTGAAGTTATTGAAGTCTCTATTATTGTCAAATAGCAGACCAAAACCAGAATTACCAACCTATGATGGCATTTTATCGATTGATGTTGTATTAGATTGGATTAGAGAGATGGACAAGTACTTTGAATGCGAAGAAGTTAGTGAAGACCGCAGGGTCAAGTTTGCAGCAACAAAGTTGAAAGGACACGCATCCCTGTGGTGGGACAGTGTCCAGAACGAGAGGAAGAGGTTGAACAAGCCTCCGATAAAGACTTGGACGAGGATGGTAGCTAAATTGAAGGGCAGATTTCTGCCAAGAGATTACCAAATCGCGTTACATAGGCAGGTTCGGAATTTGAGACAGAGGGGTCTGGCGGTGAAAGAGTATACAGAGGAATTTTATCGAGTAAATTTGCGAGCAGGATACACAGAGGATACAGCAAAAAGGACAGCCAGATATGTAGATGGGCTGAGGATGGAGATTTTAGATGAAATAAGCATTTTGTCTCCCAACAATACAGAGGAGGCATATCAGAGCGCGGTCAAAGCAGAGGAAAAACTTAACTGAAGACAGAATGCCCAGAGAGGACGAGGGTCTAACAGAGGAAGAGGCCAGTCCTATGGCAGCGGCTGAACTACCAGCAACAGCGAGGAAGCCAGCAGTTCAAGGACTTTGTGAACAACAAAAAAAGGAGATGGAACGAGAGGTGGCAGATCATTTCAACGCGGCAGAGGAAATGGCCATGGAAGGGGAACTGGTTACGAGTGCTACATATGCCACAAGTGGGGGCACCGCTCTTTTGAGTGCCCAGAAATAGATTCAACTGGACATCGAGGTGCATATGTGGCACAACCAGAGGAAGCAGCAGCACCTCCTCAAGAGGCTGAAAATGCCCCAGAAACAGGAGAAGCTTTAGTGCTGCATAAGGTATTGTTGAAGCCAGTTGATGAGAGTATTGAGCAGATGCAACGAAAAGCTCTGTTCAGGACAGTTTGTAAATCGCAGGGTAAGTGTTGTAAATTGATAATTGACAGCGGAAGTACTGACAATTTGGTGTCAACCAAGATGGTGGAGGAGTTAGGACTAAAGCATCTAAAACACCCCAATCCATATCGAGTTTCATGGCTGCAGAAGAGACAACAGTTGCTGGATGAGCAGAGTGAAGTTGAATTTCAGATAGGACGTTATAAGGATAGAATCATTTGTGACATTATGCCAATGGATGTATGCCACATCTTGTTGGGCAGACCTTGGCAATATGACAAAAAAGTGACACATGATGGGGTATTAAACTGTTATAAGTTCGAAAAAGATGGGGTTAGGCATACCCTTGTGCCTATCAGGGAAGAGAAAGAGGCAGCTGAAGTAAATGAACCTAAGGCATTGCTTATGAGCGGAAAACAATTTTTAAAGCAGGTTGAAAACAGCGAGATGAATTATGTTGTAGTTAGAAAGACAAGGACAGTTTTGTTGCACACAGAAATCACAGATTTTCCTATAGAAATACAGCAGATGTTGGAAGAGTTTACAGACATAGTATTGGACGACTTGCTGGATAAGTTACCCCCCAAGCGGAGCATTAGTCACCATATTGATTTCATACCAGGAGCTAGCTTACCAAATAAGGCAGCTTATCGAATGAGCCCCAAGGATAATGAAGAAATCAGAAAACAGGTGCAGGAGCTATTGGACAAAGGATTGATCAGGGAGAGTTTGAGCCCATGTGTTGTACCAACAGTTCTCACCCCCAAAAAGGGAGGAGAATGGCGGATGTACACTGATTCCAGGGCCATCAATAAAATCACCATACAGTACAGATTTCCATTACCGCGTATGGATGATATGATGGACTATCTGAGTGGGGCAGCTTACTTTTCTAAGATAGATTTAAAAAGTGGATATCACCAGATTCGGATACGTGAGGGAGACGAGTGGAAGGAAGCTTTTATAACCAATGAAGGCTTATATGAATCGCTGGTCATGCCGTTCGGGTTCAGCAATGCGCCCAACACCTTCATGAGACTCATGAATGAGATGCTAAAGGAATATATTGGGAAGTTTGTAATTGTTTATTTGGACGACATACTTATTTTTAGTAAGACAGGAGAAGAACACTTCCAGCATGTGCGTAAAGTGTTGGAGAAGCTACAATAGAACAAGTTATTGATCAATCTGAAGAAATGTAAGCTTTTGCAGAGAGAGTTAATTTATATGGGATTTGTGATAGCAGAGAACGAATTAAAGATGGATCCAGAGAAAGTGACAGCAATCATAAATTGGCCGTCACCGAAGAATTTGTTTGAGATACGTAGTTTCCATGGATTAGCAAGTTTTTACAGGAAATTTATTAAAAATTTCAGCGGAATTTGTGCTCCTATGTTGGAGACCATCAAAAAGGCTAGCCAACCTTTTCGATGGACAAAAGCAGCAGAAAAGAGCTTTCAGCTATTGAAAAAGAAAATAACAGAAAGATCGATTCTCAGGCTACCAGGTTTTCAAAAATTATTTCAGATACGTTGTGATGCTAGTGGAACAGCAATCGAGGCTGTACTCAGTCAGGAGGACAGACTGGTGGCATTTTTAAGTGAAAAACTAAATGAGAGTAGGCAGAAGTACTCCTCGTATGACAAGGAATTCTACGCAGTGGTATAGGCGCTAAGGCACTGGAGGCATTATTTGTTGGGGAACGAGTTCGTGTTGTTTTCAGATAATTCTGCATTACAATATGTAATGCAGCAACACAAACTTAATCATAAACATGCCAAATGGGTGGAGTACTTACAGAGTTTCAATTTTGTGCTGAAACATATCAGCGGGCAAGCAAATAAGGTAGCCGACGCATTGAGCAGAAAAGCTTTACTATTGCAGGAAAGCACTGTGCAGGTTTTGGGCTTTGAACATTTACGGGATCTTTATAAGACAGACACAGATTTTAGAGAAGCCTATGAGGCGTGCCAAAACCCTTTGATAAGGGGAAATAGTCCTTGGTTGGACTATAACATACAGGAGAAATTGCTTTTTAAGGGAGGACAATTGTGTATCCCCAGCTGTTCTATGAGGGAGAACATCATTCGTGAAAAACACAGTGGGGGATTGGTTGGACACTTTGGTATTGACAAGACTTTGGAGCAACTTAGTCACTTTTATTTTTGGCCAAGAATGCGACGGGACTTACAACGTTATGGCTAAGTGTAAGGTGTGTCAACTAGTGAAGGGACATAGCCAGAACACAGGATTGTATACGCCATTGCCTATTCCAGGCAGACCTTGGGATTCAGTGAGTTTAGATTTTGTGTTGGGACTGCCAAAAACACAGAAAGGATATGATTCGGTAATGGTAGAGGTAGATCGTTTCTCGAAAATGGCACATTTTGTACCTTGTCGGAAAACTAGTGATGCCACTTACGTGGCCCACTTGTTTTTTAATGAGATTGTCAGATTACATGGGTTACGAAGAACCATCCTATCAGACAGAGTCGTGAAGTTCACGGGACATTTTTGGCGTACCTTGTGGAAAAAGATGAACACCCAATTAAGCTACAGTTCTGCTTACCACCCATAGACCGACGGGCAAACAGAAGTTGTGAACAAAAGTCTAGGAAATCTGTTACGCATCTTAGTCGGAGAAAATTATAGAATGTGGGACCGAGTGCTAGTGCAAGCATAGTTTGCTTACAATGATTCGCCGAATCGTAGCACGAGTCTCAGCCCTTTCCAGATTCTTTATGGTATGCACCCTCGTGGAGTGCATGAGCTTCGAGATCTTGGTTTACAGGAACGACGGAGTGCAGATGGAGAAGATTTTGCAAATGCAATGAGGGATTTACATGAACAGGTAAAGGCAAAATTACAGGACAGCAGCTCGAAGTATAAGGAACATGCATATTTGAGGAGAAGAGAAGTTCATTTTGAGGTAGGGGATGAAGTTCTGGTACACTTACATAAGGAGCGGTTCCCTAAAGGTATGTACAATAAACTGAAGTACAAGAAGATAGGGCCTTGTAAGATCTTACGGAAGTTTTCAGCGAATGCCTACGAAATACAACTACCACCTGGAGTAGGCATATCACCTATCTTCAATGTGGCAGATTTGTTTCCGTATGCAGGCGAACTGTTGGAAGAAAGGAAGGATGAACCCGGACAATCAACGCGGAACACCTAGGAAGACAGAGAAAGTTGGAAAAGACAAATGCCTTATGTCCAACCTCCTAAGATCGAAGGCATCCTCGAAACTCAGGTAGTTAGGCGTACTCGGCGGAAAAATTATTTTCAGTACCTGGTCAAGTGGA